>CAXKVY010011500.1:0-16391 GCA_964058915.1 Tetropium fuscum
AATTAGGTCATCGCTAAAGATTTTCTGTTAGGTATATGCCTTTATATAAATGTGATCTAATTAGAAACCAATTCGACCCCTGTGAAATGTTTTATCTTACCTCATCTTGGCTCCATCTTAATTATGAGACAAGTTCGTACAGGCCGATTGAAAGTGTCATAGACTTGGGAATATTTACACTGCCGGATCCTTATAGATCTAATATATTTTATGCACAATTCACGATTGTCATACACCAAAATACAGTAAAGAAATTATGAATTCCGGGCACAGAGAAATGTCGCACGTATAAACATAGGTGCTATTACACGTTTATTTGTACCAACATTTGGCCTTTTCCATGAATCAGAAAATCACCGGTATACTGTATACCTATTTAAATTTATGTAGCTATTGTTATAGCAAATTATTTAAGTGATTAATGATTGCATCCGTAATAGACTATGGGAAAATAAACAAATTGTTTTCCAATGAGGAAAGTGCCACGATACAAGGATAAGCTTTAAGTAGGTTTATTTCATGATTACAAACAAAATTAAATAGAGTACAAAGATATATTACCTTTTATTGAAAACTGTTTGGACGTAACCATCAAGATTTATATAACTGTCAGATATGTCAATTTTTTAATTTTAGGTTAAGGAGCATAGATCTTTTCAAATAGTAGTTCATATATCTTTTTTTTTCATCTGTCTATAAATAAACAATATATAAGTCAAATATGTAAACGAACAGATTGAAAAATTTTGTGTAAAGTATGATATTTTAGAGTAAAATAATATGCATAAGTGAATAAAAAGGATATATTATAACTCACAAAGAATAAGAAATATGTACCATAAATATGTACCTACATAATGCCAACACTCAGGTTCGAATTAGGTACTTCTACCGAAGCGAGGTAACGGAGCCAAGTTCATTAGTTCACTGCCGAGTCTTGTAAAACAGGCACCAACATGACATGAACAATGGTTACAACAATTCTCATTTATTTGATTAAAAATGTCAAAATTTACTTTTTTTTGATAATTAATTTGATAATTTGAGTTAATTCAAAATAATGTCTATATTTTCCATACTAGATAAGTTGCATTACGTTCACTAGAACTATAGAACTCAAGGTATTCTGGAATGTTATAAATGAAACATGCTATGTACAAATATAGACTAAATACTAACTTATATTATACAAAGTGTTACTTAACTTAAACATTAGTACATATAGTTTACTATAGACATCATTTCTTTACATGAATCATTTTTATATATTGAAATTTCTGTCCAAACGTTTTGACAGTTGAATATACGAATATTTCTATTTTTTATGTATTATATATTTTTAGATATTACTGAAAAGCTATGAAAAGATGGGAGTTTATGCCAACGATGACTTTAGTAACCATTGTTCATATCATGTTGGTCCCTTTTACAGGACTCGACAGTGAACTAATGAACTTGGTTCCGCGGATTAGCTTTGAAATTCTTTGCTATTCATATTTGTTTTGTGAAAAGCAATCTTGGGTTTGTAGCACTTCATTACATAGAGAAACAAACAAATAGACGAATAAGAGGAAAGATATACTTGCCAGTGCTATATCTGGACATACATACGGAAATGAACCACTATACACACCGAAACGAACCACTTAGAAGTTGTACAAGTTCTTTCACCTTTATTGAGGATCTTCAGAGCAGTATACGATTTATTTCATTGATCATTTATACTTGAATTTAAAATATTAATACTCCAACACTTGCAGTGACGTTTTATGACATTAGTTTTTGACGGAACTCAAATTCTTAGAATACACAAACCTAGTCTACTATTTATATTTGTTCTATTTGAACATATTATATATAAAAGCATTAGGCATACAGTTATCCAGAAGATGTTAAACTTTAAAATGCATAAAATCTTGTTGAACCTATTGAAAAACAACTACTTTTTCCAACTATATGCTGAAGAATATTGAATTACATATACAATAGAGTTCTGAAGCATTCAAAGAGGGAGTGATACAGAAATTGCTTGCTTAGTCAAAACTAAAATCATTTGTTGGTCTTATGTATTAATTGTTTCTTGGAAATGGATTTTTTTCGAATTTTCGGGATTTTCGGAAATGAAAATCAGGTCTTGAAGCAATGAAACTGTGCACCGTAGTCAACCATACAATTTCCCAAAATTTGAAATCCATATCTTGTTTTACAAGGAAGTAATAGGCTGGCTAGTAATATCGTAGGCACCCGGTATATTGATCATGACAATGCATCAAGATAAAATTTAGAACGATTTAAAAAAATCAATGTTAATATCATCAAGTTATTATCTAGTTCGTTCTAAAACATAATAGGTACGTCAATTATTTATATATAGAACGGTCTATTAAGTCAGAAAAGAATAAATAAAACACCGGTTCTCAAAAACCGATGAGTCTCTGGTTCTGTCCGCAGGGGCATCCGCCATTGGAGATTCCCTTTTATCTCATTTTTAAAATAAGAGTATATAGAATAGAACATGCTAAAGCCCATGCACGATGGATTATTCAAAGTCAACCATGACAGATAAATTTAAAAAGTGATTACAGTACGGCGACGAAACGAAATTGTCATGCATGGAATGCCGCAATTTATTTAAACAATTAGACTATTCATTGACTAATGCTTGGTTAATGAAGTTTGTATCACAATTATTTATAACTATTCTCTTATTTCCTGTATATACATCAACATAAAAAAATGTCATCTGTGTATTAATTGTATTCAGGCAGCGTCGTCTTTTGATTGACATTTTAGATTAGCGTGGAAAACTTTGTATTTATTTCGTGACACTGCGATATTATGCATAATGTAGGTAACGGCATGTTAAGAATGCCACAGACAAAAGAAAGTGCAGTTTTATGTCTTCCTGACTATGGGAAATGGACGTGTTTTTGCGTTATCCGTTAGTGTGGGTTAAATGATTTTATTTCATAACGGTCTCTCATTTATGATTTTCAAGAAGAGAGGAACAGGAAATATATACAAATGAATCATGCCTACCTTATTTATCTGTCATATAGGTATCTACCATATCCTTATATTTATATGTTAACAAAAACGAATATAAATATGACAAGGATTTTGACCTAAACTTGTACCATATTGACGTTTGAGGTACAGTTATAATTTGCAAAAATTTGATCATATCTCACCGAGTTTACAGTCTTCCAAGTGGCGAAACCTGAGCGAAAGATTTAAATTGCATTTATCTTACATACCTAAATATTTAGTCTCCAAGCTAGGAAAACATTCTGATATACATAGACGCTCAACACGTTATCGCGATCAACTTTGTATCCCTAAGCATAGAATTACTCAGTTCCTTTTTAGTCAGTGTAATGGTCTTTTAGTTATAATGGTAGTAAGATTTTCAATTTAGTATATTCGTCTGTATATTCTGTCAAAAAACTGTTAAAAAACATAATGTTAGCTGATAGACAATCTGTTTAATTGTAAGAATATTTTTATTATTATTATCATTATTATTTATTTTTGTATTCTATGTTGACTTTTTTGTTTTTGTATATTTCGTATAGTACGCTAATTGTTAGTTAGTTTACTTGAGTTGGTTGTATGGAAGAGCAATAATGTTGAATATCGCCATCTCTCTTATATTTTTTTATTGTTCTTTTGACAAGAAATAAAGACATATTATTATTATTATTTTTTTTTTTGGTGATGGTAAGTCCCCCCTGGCCTCCGACTAGTCCAGAGAGTCCCTCCAGCCTCGTTACTCAACGACGGCTCCCCACGTCCGCGGGGTAAGCGGTCATTGAGGTCGCAATTCGTGTATCCTGAGTAGACGCAACGAACCAAGTATGACGGCCTTCTGCATCTTCCCAGCGATGACTTCTGCCGATTGACGGCATGCTGGGATGGTTCTTAATTCTGAGAGCAATGATTGTCGCATACCTCCAAGAGAGCCAATAATAAGAACCACTATTTTAACAGAATAACCCGGGTACAGCCTGCGGAGTTCAGAGAGTAAATCTCGATATTTTGTCCGTTTCTCCTCCTCTTTCAAGACGATGTTCCTTTCGGCCGGAGCCGAAAACTCTATAACGAACATCGTCTTGAGTTGGTGGTCGAGGAGGACTATGTCAGGCTTGTTGGCTTGTATCCGCCTGACGGTGGGGAATGAATAGTTCCAGTATAACCGGGACCTCTCATTCCCCACAACGGACTCAATATCCCCCGGAGCATAGGGCAACACCGGTGTCTGATCTATACCGTACGAGTGCCGTAGGTGATAATACAGCACTCGTAATGCCGCGTTATGTCGATGCATATAGGCAGAGACCGCATATGCTGGACAAGCTGACAGCAAATCCATAATGGTCTCTGGGGCCCGACGACATGCTCTGCAGCTGACGTCAGGCACTTCTATACCCATCACGCGGCTTCGGTAGACCAGGGTGTTTAATACACCATCTTGGCAAGCTAATATAAAACCTTCGGTCTCTGACTTCAGCCCAGCTGACCTCAAAAAGCTAAAGGTCAGCTTTTGGGATAAGCCTAAGTCTTCTATATTTCTATAGTAGACTCCGTGCAATGGCTTATCCGTGTGCTGCTGAAAACGAAGTGTATTTCCAGCAGCCCGAAGGTGGGCTTTCAACCGAGCAGGGTCCAACTCGGTGACAGAGTTTGGATTATTCTGCTCGGTGTGGAAGTCGAGACCTAGGCTATTAGCTGCTCTGTGTGCTGCCCTATATATAAAAGCTCCTACGCCAGCTCCTTCATGGTCTTTGACCATGAGGAGTAGGGGATCCGAACTCCTGATAATTTTACAGGCTGTGTCCAGGGTTACTCTGTTGTGGAGATACTCCAATCTCAAGAGTCCACGGCCTCCCTGTTGTCGTGGGAGATATAACCGCGGAATGGACGATCTCGGATTATTATTATTATTATTATTACTAAGCTATTAGCAAAAAAAACAAAAAAACATGAGCATGCAAACCTATCCGGTCAGCAGTCACATAGTGCGGCTATTTGACTGTGGACTGTGGCAACGACGCGACGTATAGCAGCTACGGCATGCGATCCATATGGCAGACGAAGCAGAAGTCCCACAGCAGACATACATGTACAGACATACATATATATCTACGTAATTATATTAATTAAAAAAAATTCGAATGAAATGATAAAACTTTGACCATTGCCAATACATTCAAAATTAGGTATTCTAGATTTTGTTGCTGACGTTATATACAAAGCAATAAATAGTTACCTCCTAAAGGATAGAGGTAACACTCGGAGTAGTTTCCACAAACACCAGAACACTTTCACTTCGCTCGATGCGCGTTTCGCCAACCAAGTTGGCATCATCCTGAGACGATTAAAACAGTTTTAATCGTCTCCGGATGATGCCAACTTGGTTGGCGAAACGCGCGTCGAGCGAAGTGAAAGGGTTTTGGTGTTTGTGGAACCTACTACGAGTGATATACTTACATCAAAGGTTCCAGCCCTATCCAGTAAAAGGATAGAGGGTTTATTTTCCTATAATTCCTCACAAATACACCCCAATATATTGGCTAGAACGCGGCATGTGATGGTGCGTGTTAACTGAGGCGAAACGATGGTGTATCCTGGTGTGATAGATGCAAAATACTCCCGCTGAAGCGGCTTGGAATTCCAGGATTCCAGAAGCAACCATAGCCAAAAGAGTAACTATATAAAATTAATTGGCAAAACGGGAACCTCCAATATATGTGCACGGGCTAATGCTCCCTTTTCCAAGAAGGATGAGTGCTTCAAACTCACATAAAACCAGCAGCGGCACACGTGCAGACGCTATCGAAGTCTTTTCTCCAAGCCAGTCTTTTCTCCATACCAGTCGTTTTTTTCCATTCAAGAAAAACTTTCCAAAAATACCGCTCGAGTGATATTTGAACTGGATGGAGATTTTTATCCCTTTAAGCCATGCAGCGCCATCCTACAACGAACATCGAGGTTACCTCAGACTTCAACACAGTAACCTGTTATCTGATATTGCGACGGTAATACCTGTGGTAATACGTCGAGGATCAAAGAGGGAGCATAGCTGAAGAAACGATAAAAACCACTGTAGATTATAAAATCGACAAGTAACCTACATATTATAACAATGAAAAAGCGCGACCTGACGAATGCGGGGTGAACTATCCTATAAGATAAAACAGAATACTTTATTCAATACTAATGAACAGTCACTTCATTTATCGCCATCTAATGGGTAAGGGGTGAACATTCCCATAAGACAAAAGAGAATACTTTATTAAAATTTCTGCAGCTTTTTAAAATTTCTAGCTTATTTCACTGGTCACTATTTCATATCATGTATGTTAATTATAACACTGAAAAAATTATAGACAATCAGGAATTTCTATGCGGCTCTAGTTCTGTTTTACAAAGTATTCTTTATGAGTTAATAATTCAGGAAAAAACTAATCACATACTTTTTATTGAAATATAGTATGCATTATTAAAATGTGTAGTACTTTTTGTGTTTACTTTAGATGTAAGATGATATATTTCATATTTTGCGAAAGTAATCGTCAGCAATCAACTTTTAGAACTAAATATACACTTGACAATGATGGCGATTGATTGTATATAAATTGTTACAGTACTATACGTAACATACATGATACAAAATGGACCAGTATTAACTATATTCACCTGCAAAAAAATTACATTCAATACTTACCTGACCATAACTTCTAAAGTTTTGTTCAATTAGTAAAGAGAAACCGCAGCATTGTTGGATGAACATAAAAAATTACTTCACAAAATTACTGATTAGCACAAATAATATAAAATTATAAGAATTAATTAAAATACTGCATGTATGTATAAAAAAGTAGCATTTATTCATTTAGAAAACTGAAACACTAACCAAATAAAATAAAGAAACCATTTGTTATATCCCCCTGTTATGTGACTTGTGTTTGTAATAAAATATTCAACATCACAGGTGTACCTAACACCTTAAAAAACAGAACCTGGAAAATTATTTTAAGATTAATGGGCGTTACTTTTGTATTTATTAGAACTAAGGAAAATTCAGGGGCTTACCTACTCACACTCTGTGTGGTTATCAATAGGTATTATACATATTTCTTAAACTTTAATATGTAGGTGCTGGGATTGTGGTCAGTCAAGTCATCATAAATATGGTACCTGCATTATGCAACAAGCACAATGTGAGCAAAATCTAGTCAAATTAGGTAGTCTAGAACACTGAACCAACCACGAAATATATATTTGTTGTCTAGTCTACTGATCGTTGTGATATAAACATTTTTTTGAGGTTGTCGTAAAAAAATACATGTTTACTAGAACTAGAACAATGAAAACAAAATACTGATATAGAGGAGTCTATAATAAGGTATTTTCACTCATTCGAGATAAAAGGGGAAATTTATATTTTGAAGATATAATATAGTTCAATATCGTTACATAAGGATTATAAGGAATAACAAAGTTATATCACTTATATAATATTATTTAATTTTTTAAATGTTATGACAGCACTAAGCGAAAACTAGGAAAGTGACTAAAAAATGGTTGTTAAAAATAATAATAGCAATAATAAAGTTCAGAACACAAATCAGAGGTTATACTGCACCAACGCTATCAAGTTTGACTGTAACTAATTAAAATCTACTTATAAAAAATAATATGAAAATACCTCATCATTGTAGATAATAATAAATAATATTTAGGTAATAGTTAATACACACATATATATATATATATATATATATATATATATATATATATATATATATATATATATATATATATATATATATATATATATATATATATATATATTAATAATATATTATTAAGTAAGTAATAATAATATTATATATTAATATATTTTTTCTACTTTCTTTACATATTTTCGTTATCGATTCAAATCTTCTATTTTATAGTATTTTTATAGTATCTACAATACTAGGTTTACTGTATAAATATTTGACAAACTTATTATCTCTACCTTTAACACTCTTGCATTTTATAATATAAGATCCAGCAACTATACCAAAGAATTTACTCTTCGACTATACCTACATTAATATATAATAAACTGCATGATGCATGATATTAGTTTACGTGGTTTTAGATATTATAAGAGTAATATTTGTATACATACCTAAAGGCCCACCAAAATAAAATAATTATGACATTAAAGTGACATGAGTTGTTAGCATAGACAAAGCATAGAAATAATCTGTTTTCTGCGGTTGTCTGAGGGGGAAAAACTAAGGGCATTGGTTACATTGGTTTAGAGACCCTTCAAAGGGCCTCTACATTGGTTTGTCATACGGCGCCCTCTTTTAGTTAATAACAACCTTTTCGTTGAGTAAACGACTACTCAGTGCCCTCACGCGATTGCGGGTATAAGTTCTTATAGAAACGACATGCGCCATAAGACCGTATCTTCTATTTGTATATGTTTTCTGTGAATGTATCCACAGCAAAAAATAATAAAGCCTTATTTTTAGGATGAACATGGGTCGTAACAGGGTAATACATATGTAAATGAAATGTTAACGTCTATGAGATGTAGGTACTTTCTAGAACGAAAATGGACTACCTTAAAATCAGGGTTGCCAGTTCGATTTTCATATCTTTAGTAGACATGTAGTAAAAAAATCAGTAGATATCAGTAGAAAATCTGTACACACGATGCGATGAGCTGCAGGGGTGCGGGGAGCGGAAGCCCTCCGGGTTAGCGAAAATTTTTCAGGAATTTCAAGGTCTATTTTAAAGCACCTCAAAAATGTTTTGCAAATCTACTAACATTTCTCTACTAATCCACTATCCGACGAAACAAAATATCAGTGATTTCGAGACGGGATTACCATGTATTGTTTAGAAATAAATAAATGGGGAATTACCGGTCAATGACCGCTGATTCCCCGTTCTGTCATGTAGCAACATATTGAGCGCTAAGGCGTGTTCCAATTTATGAGTCGTATGTGTAAATTAATTTAAACAGAACGTTCGAAATTATAATATGCAATTAATTAAAGATTATTAGTAATAAAAAGGCTCATAATTATTTGTCAGTAGATTAGGAAATGTTTCAGTATATAGATCAATCTGGAAATCAGTAGATCTACTGATAAATCAGTAGAACTGGCAACCCTGCTTAAAATGCACATGCATACGATATTCTCTTTCGTTATTTAAATTAATATTATACTTTAAAATATATATTAGAAGCTCCATTTTGTCCCTTAAGTGGAGATGTAATTTATGTATATCAATAAGACAACGTTTTCTAAAGTTTTCTGTGGATATCCCTATGAAAGATATTCATAAGATAATATTTTTTCCTATCTAAATGAATATCACAATTGTTGACATCCATCATAGGTATACTTATATGTAGGCGCAAAGTGATTATACTATATATAACATTTTGTTATAAATGAATGTTGTTAATATGAAATTTGTTATAGTTTTATTGTAGTTTTCTATAATCTATGAAATGGCCAAAAAATTATTAATACGTTGTTAGCTATCCAGCTGAGATTTTATATTGTAAAATGTGCTCCTTGATGTGACATAGGCCTTTGAGAATGGTACTTTATTTCCTTGGAACGTCTACGACGAGTCGTCGGAGTTCTATGATTTGATTGTTTTGTCACATTATGTGATTTATTGATATAGTCGAAGATACCTAATGGATAACTTGGAAGGTGCAGATTAGTTGGGATACACCAGTATGTGAAGAGATAGACCTCATGTTTAATTCTTGGTTAAGATACACCCTATCGGTTGAAGATTGAAATTCCTGGATGGATAATATGGTATAGGAGAAATTCCATGCAGCGCCATCCTACAACGAACATCGGGGTTACGTCAGACTTCAAAACAGTAACCTGCTATCGGATATTGCGACGGTAATACCTGTGGTAATACGTTGACATCGAGGATCAAAGAGGGAGCATAAAGCTGAAGAAACGATAAAAACCACTGTAGATTATAAAATCGACAGGTAACCTACAAATTATAACCACAATGACAATGTATCCGCAGCAAAAAATAATAAAGCCTTATTTTTAGGATGAAAATGGGTCGTAACAGGGTAATACATATGTAAATGAAGTGTTAACGCCTATGAGATGTAGGTATGTAGGTACTTTCTAGAACGAAAATGAACTACCTTAAAATGCACATGCAAACGATATTCTCTTTCGTTATTTAAATTAATATTATACTTTAAAATATATATTAGAAGCTCCATTTTGTCCCTTAAATGGAGATGTAATTTATGTATATCAATAAGACAACGTTTTCTAAAGTTTTCTGTGGATATCCCGATGAAAGACATCCATAAGATAATATTTTTTCCTATCTAAATGAATATCACAATTGTTGACATCCATCATAGGTATACTTATATGTAGGTAAGCAAAGTGATTATACTATATATTATAACATTTTGTTATAAATGAATGTTGTTAATATAAAACTTGTTATAGTTTTATTGTAGTTTTCTATAATCTATGAAATGGCCAAAAAATTATTAATAAGTTGTTAGCTATCCAGCTGGGATTTTATATTGTAAAATGTGCTCCTTGATGTGACATAGGCCATTGTGAATGGTACTTTATTTCCATGGAATGTCTACGACGAGTCATTGAAGTTCTATGTTTTGATTGTTTTGTCACGTTATGCTGTGATTTATTGATATAGTCGAAAATACGTAATGGATAACTTGGAAGGTGCAGATTAGTTGAGATACACCAGTATGTGAAGAGATAGACCTCAAGTTTAATTCTTTGTTAAGATACACCATATCGGTTGAAGATTGAAATTCCTGGATGGATAAAATATGGTGTAGGAGAAATTCAGGATTATAGTCTACACATTTCGTGATGCTAGCGGAGCTGATTATTCTGCTGTTATATTTTTAAGAGTAGAACAAAATAATGAAACATTCCAATACAAAGTAGCTCCAATAAAGAAGTTATCTATCCCCAGATTGGAGCTCATGGCTGCTACTATTGGTGCTAGATTGTTTCACTCGATAAGTGAAGCTTTAGAGGTTATTCAGAAAACATGTTATTTTTGGAGGGATTCTTCCACAGTTCTTTCTTGGATAAAAGGCCCTGTAGAGTGGACAACATTTGTTTGGAGAAGAACAAAAGAAATCCGTGAATTAACTCACATAGAAGATTGCAGACATGTGCCTGGAAATTTAAACTCAGCGGATTTACCTTTGCGAGGTTTTTCTGCTAGACAGTTACTTCTGTTAAAATGATATCAACTTCTGGGAAGGGCCCAAGTTGACTACAAATCAAAAGAATATTGGCCTCAAGTAGCCAAGATGGCGAAATCAATGAAGATAGGAAGAACATATTGATCACTACCACGCTAAATTGCAGTTTTGATGAAGGTCATTTGATATATTTTTCGAAATATCACAATAACCATTCAACAATATATCTATTCTAATGATCTTCATTATAATGGATATATGATGATGACATAATTGTCGCTTTAAAGCGGCAATAGTGTCAATTCCCGCTCGCTTCTTTATTATACATTCCTTAGCAGGAGCTTTTCAGTCAAAAATGACACATGAGAAATACAGCTAACAAAAAAAACTTATAAAAAGCGGTTCATATATAAACATATGTCATGATACTAAGACTACACTTAGTATCATGAACATATGTCAAATACATACAAGAACACACTGCATTAAGCGATTGTAGAAAAAATGTTGTATGTATTACGAGCACAAACTGCCATTACCGCTTTTGAAAGAATACCGAAAGAATAAAATTTCTTTCGCAAGCAGCAATGCAGTACTTTGCGCTCTTAATACACAAATAACTATTGTGTCCAATAGAAATGATGATAAAGACTTATTTTCCCGTGATCTTACCGGCTGCTAACATCACAGAGACGTCTGATTTTTTATTTTTATATACGGTCATCTCATGTTGGCAGTCAAGGACTTCTAAGTTTACTACTAAAGAAATATTGGATAACTGGTGGGGGAGGGGACGTGCAATTCGATCTGTCATATCAAAATATGTCATATGTAAAAGACATAATTCAAAGTGACTAGAAACACGTTCTCCGCCTCTAACTCTGGATCATGTAGTACGTAATTCTGTGGTTTTTGAAATCATCGGGATTGACTTCGCTGGACCATCGTTTTTAAGATTCATAGCCGGGCGTGGTCGTCGTTAAATTATTTATAGTGACGATGGGTCAAATTTGGTCGGCTCAGCAAATGCTCTTGACAAACTAAACTAGGAAATGATCAAAGAGCATAGTGCAATTCAACCAAATACGTGAAAATTCTATTCACTAACCGCTTCATGGTGAGAGGATTTCTGGGAACGTTTGATTGAACTTATGGAACAACTTTTAGGAAAAGCGTTGGATAGAACTTCACTTAATTATGAAGAGCTTTGTACTGTAATATGTGATTGTGAGGCCATTATCAATTCAATACCTCTCTACGCTGAATATGATGGTACCCGAGCTAGATATCATAATCAAGACACATCTCTGTCGTAGAATGCGATATAAACAGAAGTTAAGAGATGATATACGTCGACGCTTTCGTCATAAATATTTGGACAGTTAAATCTGGTAGACAAATTTCTATAGGAGAAGTAGTACTCATTTGATATGATAACGTAAAACGAATAGACTGGCCACTTGGTCGTATTAGTGAACCTATTCCTGGTAGAGATGGTAAAATTCGTTTGATTAGCGTGAAAACAGAAGACTTTTGGCTTTTGAGGCCTGTCCAAAGAATATATCCTCTACACACATACAAATTATAATAAAATAAGTAAATGAAACGCCTTTTAACAGAGAATTAAAAATCATAACAGAATTAGATTAAAATATATAGGGTAATTCACTAAAAATTGGCAAATTTATAGTTAAACCGTAAAACCGGAAAAAAATATGAAATGCGTTTATTAGTGCAGCAGGTTACTTGACTGTGACTGTTCTTCCCTTTGATATTAATCGAACCGTCTAATCATATGATACAATTACATTCCTTTATGCTGCAAACATGATTTATCATTTTTATATTTTAAATGTCACACGTGTTCCTCAGCTGTAACATTGAGGAACTTATGTAACACAAACGTGAATTATACTTAGTACCTATATAATCGCATAAGTACTGCACGTGATTTAATTTTATGCGCAAGGTTATAACGACAATGAACCTGATTTTATATAGGTTAATGGTATATATATATATATATATATATATATATATATATATATATATATATATATATATATATATATATATATATATATATATATATATATATATATATATATATATACATATATATATATATATATATATATATATATATATATATATATATATATATATATATATATATATATATATATATATATATATATATATATATATATATATATATATATATATATATATATGTATATATTATATATTGTTCGTAATATGTATTATTGCATTGAAAAATTTAATTAATTAAATTAAAATTTAATTTAATGGGCAATTTAATGTGAGTTCTAAGGCATATAAGAACTCTTCTATTGGTAAACAAGTATAATTTTTTATTTCTAAAAAGCCCCAAAAAGGGGACCGAAACGTCAAGTAATATCCCAAAATAAACCCTACAAAAATATATAAAGATAGCAAAGAAGATATAAAGAAGATATAAATAATATATAAATAATATAAATAAATAAATAAATATATATATATATATATATATATATATATATATATATATATATATATATATATATATATATATATATATATATATATATATATATATATATATATATATATATATATATATATATATATATATATATATATGATTAAATATTGTCCAGTTACCTTTCGCAAATCGCTCCCATTGGAATGAATTATAGAATTTTAAGAAACGAATCTAGGTGTAAGTCATAAGTGTTATATTCTTCTATTGATGGTCGAAAAACAGGTAGGTCTTTTGCTTATATTTATATTTATGAAATAAGCATTCTTAATTATTAAGTAACATTATATCAATAAATATTTTGAAAGTCCAATCATTTAAGTAATGGTTGGTTTTTAGAATATTTATTATAAGAGAATTCAGTTAGATTATGCATTGGGCGGGCTTTGGATATAAGAAGTAATAGATCTAATGGAATACCTATAATATTACCTGTATTTTGTTTTGCAAACTTTACTTAACTTGGGGCAAGAGAATTATTAATAATTCTCCTAACTTTAAGGTTCTTGTCTATTATTTAAACTACTATATCTGATTATATCATTTCTCGTTTCCCTTTTTTTTTTAATAAAATATTTTATTTCAGTGTGAAATTTATTATTTCTTAAAAGTTGACTGTCATTTGACGTATTATTAATTTTGTCTTTGTGTTCACTTGGATCTTAAATCGGTCTTACTTTTTTCGGGTGATAGAGCTTAGGTCCATTGTCTCTAATCACTAGAACTATGAAAATACGGGTATGTAGACTATTACTAATATGCACACTGTTAAATAGGTGCCTAACTATAAATAGAAAATTTTTCTATATACCTAAGACTAGACCGTGTTAATTTATAAGTAGAATAGGAAACCACTTCCGTCTATTGATTAGCTTCAACGTATTGTGCCTTTGTATTTGTATGATATTTGCGAGGCTCAAGGGTTTCATTTGCCATATGTTATGATGGTTGGTTATGATTGAAAAAACACATTTAGTTTATTTTTTACCTGTACACTTTAAATGCTTCCGTATTACGGGGGGAGACCTATAACAATAATTTTGAGCTTATCCTATCTTAACTACCATATTTAGCAGTGTATAAGATCAAACTTTTTATATAGGAATAAAAGTTGTAAAGTTTTCTCAATTTCTAGTTTATTCTGGATCTATTTGTATATAACTTTGCATGTGAGTTTCATTTCTGTAAGTAGATAGCATATATATATATATATATATATATATATATATATATATATATATATATATATATATATATATATATATATATATATATATATATATAAATATATATATATATATATATATATATATATATATATATATATATATATATATATATATATATATATATATATATATATATATATATATATATATATATATATATATATATATTGCTATCTACTTACAGAAATGAAACTTACAAATAGCAATAAATTACTACGTCGTGTCCCCGCTATACCACGAGGGCTAAGCATATAATGTATTTCAAGTTGTACTGAATAGCTGAATGAAATACGGCTTGAAAAATCATTGACTGCATTAGATCCAGGATAGGAAATTCTAACGAGCTCCCAATGACCATGCCATGCATCACCAACTACAGACTAGTTTCGGCCTTCTTGGGCCTCATCAGTGCAGTATAGGTGGCACATGACGCAGTTTCTGTATTTCTTCGTTTGATTGACAGGCTGTGTGCATCAGAAAAAGGCACGAGTGAGCGTAGAATGCATGTCCAGGCTAAACAAAGACGGATCATAGACAGTGCATCAGACATATGATTGTAAAGTACACGGTGATTGGCTACAATCTAATTTTAGTAATAACTTAATTAAAATTAAAAGGAAAATTGAAAACAGAATATAAATAGCTTCGACATATCACTTCATGATTTATTAAACATATAAATATATGTCTTAAATTATAAATATTAACGAGATTAAACCGCGTGTTTAGCGAAACGAAACGAGAATGTGTATCATACAGTAAGAAAGGTGGTTCAAAATGGAGGTAGAAGTAGGTACATCAGATGTAAAAAGTAAATAAACATGTGTAAAAGTGTAAACATGATTAAAAATATGTGCAGTGATACACTTTGAATAATATCTGTTGCAAATTGTTAAAAACATAAATCATAAACTCATATGATTGGTAGATTGAAATGTATTGATAACAAAGTAGGGGAAATAACCAGGAAGTATTGCATTATTTTAAAAAACCGGACTTCCTAGCCTACAAACAGCATCCAAGTAGAAGACGTTATGGTACTGAAAAAGTAGCCACGTAATTTAGCATCTCTTGAAGATTATTGAAAATTTTGTACGTTAAAATGAGAAAAGTCTACTATTTAAGTGTTAAAGTAAATCATATACTTATGTATAAAAACTATTGCTAGTTAAAATTTAGATATTTATAAACGTAGAGAACTGTACGGAGTTAAAATACCAGCATCAAATGAATCATAGGTAGGAAACCTGGAGATTATCATATCAAGCCAAATTAGCCAAAGATTAAAATATAATCAAGGGATTATACAAAGTGCCAGTATTCCAGAGAAGTTATTATATAACTTTAAGGAGAT
>CAXKVY010011501.1:0-18492 GCA_964058915.1 Tetropium fuscum
ATTTTAGGTAATCGTTGTCCTATACTCATCAAATACTCATGTGATCGTTGTCCTATTTAACATAAAGGGCATTTCTCCAGTATTATATGTGATTGTTAAAATACAAGTGCCTAATGTCACAACTCTAGGGAATTACTGGGAGATTTCAAATATTATAGATTATATATATCTATCCCACTTTAAATTCTTGTGATTTACTAAATATTTTATTTGAATTTCAGGTTAAATGACGAATTGTTTGCGAAGAATTTAAATTTAAATTTCATTAAATGTTGGGAGATCAGAGGAACAACAGGTTTATGGTAAACAGGTTAATGGTAAAGTGTATACGAGCACAATTAAAACTGGTGGGCACCAGTATTGTCCACGACGGTTTGGAATATTTTGCACCGTTCACTGGTATTATATTGTATCACAATCACAGTAAAACAGCACTACGTATACACGAATATCTCAACCAACGCACTAATCTATCGCGAATAACCGTTATACCCGCCAACCCGACAGTACTGGGTAAATAAAGGCATATGTCAAATCAAATGTGGGACAGATGGCGCGTCACTCCAATAAGTTAAAAAGAAATATAATGCTTGCCATATTCGCGTTCAGTCTGCAATAAAGCGACGTTGCCGTAATATATTAAACTAGACGAAAATAAATGTAAAAATAGCTAACATCTTATCCTATATTATTTTATTCAGAATAATTATTTTATGACATCATAAATAATTTGATATTTAAATTCAAGATTGAGAAATTTGAGAATCACATGTGGCAACAGGAATTGCTTCTTTAGGCGGTCAGTGCACTTCGTATATTTATTAGAATCACGGTGTATAGTTGCACTTCGGGTAGATTATTTGGCAAAAATCAAAGAATATCGTCAACTAAACAGGTATATAGTGTATCTAGACGAGCCATGGTTTCACATGCATGATGTTCATTATGGTTGGGTTAAATATATCGCAGACTTCTGCCGACTATCACGAAGATATGACATATATCTATCGAATAGATAGGCTATCTATTCGAAAAATGAATTTCTGAACAGCTTCTACCAAATATTCCGCCTAATTCGGTAATTGTATTAGATAATTCGTCTTATCACTTACTTTATTCCAGAGAAATATTTTAATTTTGTTTTTATATATTATACTTCTTATGTATACAAATTACAAATAGTTATTTTTGTTTTCATATTCAAGAAACCTACATTTTTATTTTATTTTTACTAACATCGTTGCCCTTCCCATCCATCCTGGAAAGGAGGTGTTCATATTTTCTCGTTGGTCCTTGCTGAGCAATAACATATTTCCGTATAATGTGGGTTAACTTTAAAACTAAAATTAATGAATTTAAATATTAAAATTTACACTTTACTAAAACTGATGCCTTAAAAAAATGCCTCCAAAATATGTTATTGGCTAAATGAACCAATAATAAGCATCTGATAAAAAAGTAATGAATAGTTTTCATAAAAGTATTCCTAAAATACTTTCTTAATAACAAACATTTCTATCTCCGCCCATGTACAATAAAGAGTATTGTTTGTATACGGATTCAATTTCTATCGTATACACTTTAAGTACTTAAATTTATTTGTTAAATTTACTGTCAAACCTCTTTTAATTGCTGTAATGTGATTTACACTGCAACATTTTGATAGTCGCTGACTACACTGCATCGCGAGTGCAGCATCCTACTTACCTGTTTGGTACCGCTGGCGCTGAAACAATCTCAGTAACCCTCTTAACAAGTAGGTAATAAATAAACCATCCCAACTAAGTCAACAGGTACCTCTCCAAGGTCAGCGTTATATAACTCTACTGGCCAACTTGAAAGTTACCTGGACTGGAGTAGGGACCAGAAGTGACCTTACGAGAAATATTTTATGCCCATATAGCACCCATAAAAGCATTGAAATTTTCACGTAGGTACATGAATTTGTATGTGTACATTAATTTGTACTCGTTATTATTACTTTTTAAATTTTTGTGTCCCTGAAAAGTAAAATAAATAAGAGACAATGGTATAGGTAATGTAATGTTTTATTAAAAATATTCTTAAAGCTACTGGAAGACATAAAATATACATATACAAAAATATTTAAAGCTTGGATCACAAACAGATAAAGATATCTGTACAAAAATAAAATCTACAATATCACATTGACGTCAGTCAAGAAATAGTTGAGCATAACCATCACAATAGGTTCGAAATTAAAGTCACTGGGTCATCACAGAGGAACGGAACTGGTCATTTTTACCAATAAAAACGACTAAGCTTGAGCCCACCTATCGCAAGGTACTTGCAGCTCCGGCGTCTGATAGTGGCAGATTGCGTTTTTGTCCCCATCGCATGAGATGTCGGCGTCTGGTCCGGAGACGGAGGTCCAGAAGAATGTGCCGGCGTCTGTCCTAGCGAAGTGTACCGGGACGTAGCGCTGGCCCCTGGTCACTGGCAGGATCCTAATGTCTCCGTTCTCGAAGACCGGTACAGCGGAGTGTTCCTCGCAGTCGTCGATGTCCTCGAAAATCTCGTTTTCTAGGATCTCGTTGGCGATATTGTCGCTGATTTCGTCCTCGTCGAGGAAGTAACTCGGCTGCGGGTTCTTCTTGTATGTGTTCTTGCTGCTCTTCTTTAAGACGCACTTGATCAGCCTCTTGATCTGATGGATGGTCGACTTGGCTTTCTTGTCGTTGACCTTGTTGTCGTTGATGGAGTTGTTCGATGAGATTATGTAATCGGCGTTGAAATTCATTTTTATAATATATACTTTGCGTTGCTTACTGAGATACTAAGTCACGAAAGAGAATGATTTTGGTAGGCAGAGGCCTGGTATTTATACTCGGTGCCGCTGACGTCAGGGACCCTTAGGATAAGGAAAGAGGGGTTCTACCCTCGACCTATAGCTGCGACGTATAGGGACAGGTGTGCGCTTTTCTGTACCGCAACTTTTAGACGAACCCAAGCGTATGCCGAGGCGGTCAGCGAGACGAGGACGGAGGCACCGTGTATAGGGTGTAGTGTAGGAGATCCGTGAGAATCGCGATCCACTATACTTTCCCACGATTTTACAAAGGCAGATGGTATATGTAAGGGTGTTTAAAAAGATTTTTGCTTATGCCTGATACGGGGGAGGCATGGGGTATTGAATGTGACCCCTTTTACCTCTTCCACATATTCTACGCTTCGGTATTTTGCTATGTGAAGTAAAAGGGACCGGGAACGGCCCACATTCGTTTAATTTGTTTCCAAATGCACGTGTAAGCCATGGGGGGAGAATTACAATGACAGGTTGCAATGGTCAGTACTCTTGAATAATTTCTTGCGCGGTTAATGCTTCCCCGGTGCCGTTTTAAGGGTTGTTTTTCGGGTTGAGGAATTTTACCTGGTTTTCTTTATATGGCGTATTTTTGTGCAAAAATTTGATAATGTAAGTTTTCGGGTTTGCGAAATTGTGGAATAACAATCCTTTTCAATAGAAGGGATTAAAAGTCTTTAGATGGCTCAAGATGCCTGGCCGGTAGGGCGGGAATAATTGACGAGATTCTAGTTGTAGACTCTATGGGAGTCTGAGTTAATAATAACTAGTAGAGTGTACTTTCACCCATATTAAAATCCGTTCCTTAATGATAATTATTGACTGCGTCACAATGCATTTATCGCATGGGAGTCTAGGGGAATATTATTATTTTTTCAGGATCGACTTAGGTTGGCAAACTCTTAAATATAAGTCAAACAAATTCAGTGCATGCAAGAAGGAAGCCCAGAATGGACTGGGTAGTTGCGATGCTTTAAAATTAGGTCTGTATGTATGTCTCATAAAACGCTGATAATTCTGCAATAGCGCATGTTGCTTATGTATAACTACATTTAATTATTTATTAGTGTTTATATTGGATGTATACTTCCCTAATTTGAACCGGATTTTGTTCACAATTTTATGGATTTTAATATTTTTGCGCGGAACCCTAATTCTTTTTCTAAAATAAAAGTAGACTAAGTTACTCCTTATAACATCAACTATCTGCCAGTGAAAGTCCCGTCAAAATCGGTCCAGCCGTTTCGGAGATCGGATTTTGTTCACAATTGCATAGATTTTATTTTTTTTGCGCGGAATCCTAATTCTTTTTCTAAAATAAAAGTAGCCTAAGTTACTCCTTATAATATCAGCTATCTGTCTGTGAAAGTCCCGTTAAAATCGGTCCAGCCATTTCGGAGATTGGATTTTGTTCACAATTGCATATAATTTATTTTGTTGCGCGGAACCCTAATTCTTTTTCTAAAATAAAAGTAGCCTAAGTTATTCCATAACATCAATTATCTGTCTGTGAAAGTCCCGTCTAAATCGGTCCAGCCATTTCGGAGATCGGATTTTGTTCCCAATTTCATAGATTTAATATTTTTGCGCGGAACCCTAGTTCTTTTTTAAAAATAAAATAAGCCTAAGTTACTCCATAAGCCATAACTCCATAAATACTCTAAGTTACTCCATAAATAGTTAAGCCTAAGCTACTCTAGCCTAAGTTACTCCATAAATAGCCTTAGTTACTCCATATAACATCAGCAATCTGCCAGTTAAAGTCCCGTCAAAATCGGTCTTGCCGTTTCTGAGATCGGATTTTGTTCACAATTTCATGGATTTTAATATTTTTGCGCGGAACGTTAATCTCCCGCTGAAAGTCCCGTCAAAGTCGGTCCAGCCGTCTGGGAGATGGGATTTTGTTCACAATTTCATGGATTTTTTTGCGCGGAACCCTAATTACTTTTCTAAAATAAAAGTAGCCTAAACTACTCCTTATAATATCAGCTATATGTCTGTGAAAGTCCCGTCAAAATCGGTCCAGCCATCTCGGAGATCGGATTTTGTTCACAATTGCATAATTTTATTTTTTTGCGCGGGACCCCAATTCTTTTTCTAAAATAAAAGTAGCCTAAGTTACTCCATATAATATCAGCTATCTGTCTGTAAATGTCCCGTCAAAATCAGTCAAGTCATTTCGCAGATCGGATTTTGTTCCCAATTTCATGAAATTTATTTTTTTGCGCGGAATCCTAATTATTTTTTAAAATGAAAGTAGCCTAAGTTACTCGTTATAACATCAGCTATCTGCCAGTTAAGGTCCCGTCAAAATCGGTCTAGCCGTTTCTGAGATCGGATTTTGTTCACAATTTCATGGATATTAATATTTTTGCGCGGAACCCTAACCCTTTTTCTAAAATAAAGTAGTCTAAGCTACTCCTTATCAAAGTTGGATATACCAACTTTCACTCCTTATAACATCAGCTATCTGCCATGATATGCCGTCAAAATCGGTTGACAGACAAAGAATTAAAAATTGATTTTTTGTTTTAAGTACCGTATATATACTTTCATATAATTTAGGAAAAATCTGTCATTTTGTCATTACAAACAGACACTTCAATTTCATTTATTAGAATAGACAAAGTTTTCGGAATAATATTATTCCGTAAAACCGTAAACTTTGGTATAGATTTAGTATAGATAAATAGACGTAAGACTGGCCATCAGAGCCAGAGATACTGCCATAGGTAATTCTGCTGTCAATTAACAATCCATCGGATTAAATGATTATGATAATAAAATCAATTCATAGCATTCTACCTCGTCTACTAGGATACCACCATTTTTACGGTGTCGAAAGTCTGAAAAAATGTCATATTTAGTTTATAGAGACTAGAGGCTAAATTTCTATAAACGTGAAATTTTTACAGGGAATTTGCTAAGCACAAAAAATTTAACAGTTACGCGATAAATAGAAAATATGACTATGGGGGGACTGGAAATTAGGAGATTGTTACCGATTTCTTTGCGATCTAATTTTTTTAAACAAATTTGCATTATGTAGTCACAGCATCGTCACCTGTGTAGACAACACTTAAACATTTTAGAATGCTGTATGTAGGTGGCAGTCTTTGCGTCACAACTAAAAGCAAATATTTCGCATAACAGTAATATACTTCTCAGACTGCTACCTGTTGTCCCTCATAAATTAATAAATCAAACCCCATGCCCATAGGTGCAATAAGACTTCTTAACTGGAAGTTCCAATAACGTCGTATTGCATAAATTAACGTTAAAGCGTTAGTGTTTTTTTTAGTAAGCAGGTGTTTTACGGAAAAATAAATTTATGATTCCTTGCTGGGTTCGATCTAGGAATACTACTTTCTCCGCGCTCTGCCTGGTGTGATATGCATATGGTGCAGATAATCACGTCACCGTCGCGTCATTGCAAAAATTACAGTTTGAATTAATTATTAATCCCGTTTATAGTCAGTAACAGACGCCACAATATTGATTGATTTTCCTCGTTGCTACTTTCATATCCCCTGGTAGTTTTCTCATAAATTGTATTCCCTGTTCTTTCAAATCTTTCCTTCACACTTACAAAGCAGTCAGTACGAGGGAATCGTTGTGAATCTGGATGATTTGCCTTGTAAAGACGACTTGCTACAGTTCATTCAATATGTATGTATAGATACCGCGCAGTTGCCACATGTAATTCTCAATTTTCTCAGTATTCAATTAAAATATCAAATTCCACAATACTATATTAAAGTTGTATATATTATATATGAATGTTATTAAATAATAATTGTGCACACAATAATATATTATAGGCCAAGATGTTACGTTTTTACATTTATTTTCGTCTACTTTAAATATGACAATTACGTAAACATCTATTTTTATAGTTAAAAGCGGCAACGCCGATCCACAACCTTTCCAATAACGAATATTCGAGCAGTATATCTTTTTTAACTTATTGGAATCGTATCTCTCGGATCGGGATCGGATTCTCGGATCGAATAGGATCAGGTTCGCATATCTTACAGGGACGTGTTCGCGGGAATTGCTAATATATTATTTATATACCTACCTATGTAGGTATACATCGCTATGAGAGTTGAAATAAGAGAGTATGGCGGTTAGCAAACATGTTTGTTCGTTTCGTATGAAACCTGAAAAACGTAGATTTCCACCAGACCTCGCTTTATTTACGAGATAGGATAGGCATGTTAAAAAAATTTAAGGAAAATATGATTTGACGGCAAAAATGGATAGTGGGTGTTAGAGCAGAACCGACTTTAACAAAAAAAAAAGTTGATTTATGGGCTGCTCGAAGTAGGTACTGACGTGTACTGAGGTAGGTAGGTACCTATTACATCCTCCACTTAAGACATTTCTCAAATAATTTTAACCAAAAAATATTCCAGTGCTTGAGGCCGCTAGGATATAAATGCTAAATGCAACGATATAGGTCTTTTATTGGGATTTACGAAACTGAAAACTCTCTCTGGTTTATTACATAAGTAGGTACCTATTGTCCATTGACTTTATTTTTATGTAGGTACCTACCATCCTAGATCACAAATTAATAATTTACATCAGTGGGCAAAATTAAAAGTGCTATAGACTGTTTATAAAATTATAACCGTGTACCTACCTAGTCACAAAAGAAAGGAAAATTTTCAATGACTGTAAAATACCTCAAGGTCAGTTTCTAATTTTGATTGGCTGTAAAAAGTGTGTGTATTGGAAATCGCTTTGTGATGAGAAGCTGGTAGGTAGGTATGTATTGCATTTGCAATGATTTTTAAAAATGTGTTAAATTTAGTCTCGGTTTAGTTATGTAGGTACCTATTAACAAACAAGCTCTAATCTTTGTCAAAGCTTGTCTGTTAATAATCTTTGTATTTGTTGAGTGTTAACGATTTGGTAGATTAGGTAGGTACCTACTTACACAATAAATATGATTGTATTTCAATCGCAAGTATATTTATTTTATTTTTCCGTTTTAAAGTTTATTTTTCTCGACTACTTAGCTGTTTTCTGCATATTTATTTTTGTTACTTGTGGGAAATATGGCTACTGGCGAACCACCCACTAAAAAATGGTAACGCGCTGAAAGCAATATTTCATGAGTGGTGTGGAAACTTGCATTCAATATCAGCTGTGGTGTTGAAAATATGCATATAAAAACCTTCTACTTTCACCCCCCTAAGAAAAAAAATGCCTACGCCAATGAAAAACATTGTGTAGGTCAGGGTTGCTGGTCGTTCAACTATACATACATATTGTACGAACTGTAGCAAACAATTGCCATGAGCTTCTCCTAGAGCGTACACCATATTTACCAACACTTCCTTTGAATAATTATTTATTTTTTTATTACTGTAGTTTTGTACGTGAATGTTTGTTGTAGCAGAAATGACATGTAAATTTCCTGTGACAGACTATTGTCAGAGAATATTGACAGAGAAGAAGTTGCCTTTTATGTTACTTACAGAACGTTTGTACTCGCGCCGCCTCAGTGCGCAACATCAGAGAATAAAGTCAATATTCATTGGCAACATTGTTCAGGGTATTTTCAGGGAATTTGTATAAATTTTGGAGGTTAGATATTAAATTTTATGACTTGTGTCATATGTTACACAGATGTTTTATCAAAAAAAAAAAAAACGAAATTAAAATTTGATGTTATTACCTTCAATGTACTTTCATATTTTTCATACATTATTGATCGATGTAAGCGCATATAGTTACACTATGTCCCTATTCTTTAGTTCCTATGGTTTTTCATTAGCGCGTTCAGGTTGTCTACAGTTCAATGGAACGTGGCCTGTTTTCAAGGCTAGGCGATCGTCTTCCACTTGCTGGACGAGTCAACTTCCTTTTTCCCTTTTGTTCATGCACCATTGCAGCTGGCATTACTTATAGTTCGAGTTTAAAAAGTGTTTTCTTATAAGAATAAATACGTTATTATTTCCATGATAGGATGGGATTTAATAAGAAACTGTGGTGTGTTGTGGTTTGTTAACCCGCACACATTCGACGGTATGTCGGATTCAACGACTTGAAGTAGATAAGAGAGTTTATTTTGTTCATTCGATATATAGACAGAATAATTTAATATTCTGAACAATTTTTTCTAATAATTTTGCGATATAATGGAGAATTGACCCTATTTGTGAATTCATAGTAGGCTGAGTTTAAAGCTCAAATTTAAGTCGAGTATCTTAAAAAAATGTGACTCATCAACCTGTATGACAGTGCAAAAATTAAATATTTTCTTTCAAATAGCGAAAATATGGGTGTCTTTACTCTTCACCTTAAATGCGACACATTTTATATACTGGACTGGAATAGTCGTGAACTTAGTCACTGTGTATGGCTTTTGTTAACAGGTTCTTATAAAATCGTGGCATGGTGAGTGTTTTTGGATTCTTGCCCATACATACATAGTACCTATTTTAAATAAATAAATAAATTCCGTGATGGCATACAATTTTATCGAATGCTATGGCATTTAAACTCCAATTTGCCGTTTAATAGTTCTCTGGTCGTACATGAGCATAGCCTAAAACCCTTAATTACGGCCAATCTTCTCCGCCATTAACAGACTTAAACGCGATTAAATGATATACTTAACCCAATAGCGTGATCACCAGAGCCTCGAAAAAATTAAAACTTCATATAATAAGACTCGAATATTTTTTATTTGTTCTCTCCCCTATGTTATTAAATGACTTCTAGTGTTGGAATGTGTCTGGGTAATTTATATATATATATGTTTTTTACGAGCGCGCGTTTTTTATGCCCTCGTAGAAATTTTAGACCTGCAGGGACCTGCTTGATGGCCCCTTTGTCTACCGTGCACGTGCACGTCTATCTAGGTGGATAAAAGAAATGTATAAATCAACGCGACAATCTTAAACAGTTGGTATAATATTTGTCGTGCGATTGGCAAGTATCGAGAAAGTCATGCGATCTGACTTGTCCGGACTTGTTTCTTTAAGTTGCGAATTCTCTCACATCCTGAAAGGGACTAATCAGATGCAGGTCCACCCTCACAAAAGGATAGCGTGATTCACATGCCTTTTGTTGCGCGGTCTAAAGAAACTTTAAGAAATGTATATCAGGCCGTACTTTTGTGTGGCATTATACAATCGTGTCAATAGACTAGTCTAGACTTGCTCGGAGTGGGCGATATCACCGGACATAGCAAATTCAATAATTAGCCTTTTTTTTAGCCAATCAGAGGTTTGTTTTTGAAATTTTCGTGCTCCAGGATTATGATCCATTTTATTACAAATCTCAAGTTAATGTGAATTATAAGGATTTAACAAGAATATACATTGTTTTTTTTTAGAAATTTGATAACTTAAATCTAAA
The DNA here is from genome assembly GCA_964058915.1 of Tetropium fuscum. Lineage (NCBI taxonomy): Eukaryota > Metazoa > Arthropoda > Insecta > Coleoptera > Cerambycidae > Tetropium > Tetropium fuscum. The sequence continues at coordinate 10,202 of CAXKVY010011501.1, forward strand.
TAAGACTTTTTCTTTTTCTGCGAAATTGTTTTTGAATGATTTTTTGTTCATTGTCAATTTGGATAATTTGTAAACTGCCAATTTGTACTTCGTACAATTTGTACAATGGCCACCGATTTTCTCAAAAGGCCACTAAATTTTTGCAAAATACACTACGCTTTTACAGGATGAACCACGTAAGATGCTCCATTACCTTATCTCATAAGCCCGAAGTGTTAGAAAATAAAGTTAATAACAAACGTTGTTCATCTCATGAATTTTTATTTTTTAATATTTTCGAAATTACAGGGTTGTCCAAATAATCGTAGCGTTACATAAACACATTTTCTTAAATGGAACAGCCTATATTTCGTTCTGGATTTTTTTTGTTATTGGGAGAAAAAAATGAACTAGTTTTTTAGTTAATTAAATTTAAAGAAAATTAAAAAAATATGTATTTTCAATATCTTAATAAATTCACTTGTTATTAATAAAATCGTTTGAAAACTTCTGAATACAGGGTGTGAAAAAAAAATCCAAATTTCCCTCATTTCGAGTACCTAAAACTCGTTTTTGTTTAATGAAATACATAATATTACATATGTCGTGTATCTAAAATGAACAGATTTTAGGAAGTCAGCTGATTAATATTTAATCAGCGTTTTTTCATCTAATTTAGTAAATATGTAGTAGATACGATACCCTAGTAGCACAAATATATTGGAAGCCAATTTCCAGTTTCCATATATTGGCAGCCAATTTCCAATATTGCAAGCGACAGATGTAGCAGCAATTGGGCCAACATAACATTAAAATATTGGAACAACAATAATTATAATATTTCACTAGTCTCGTTATAAAATATTAGGTCAACATTGAAGCGTAAGAATGACCCAATGTAACTGATATTGGAACAATATTATTTTCTAATATATATTGCTACGGTTTCTCCCTATATATTCTACATATATTGGCATCATGATGGTAAGCTATATTGGCATATTATTTTCACTAAATATGCTACCGATATTGGTAAGAAATAATAAATATACGACCAATGTGGGCTTCATATTGGAAAAAGTTATAATGGCACGTTATTTCCACCGTATATGCTAAACGTATGGGTAATAGATATTAAATATACCGATGTTAGTAAGAAATGGTAAATATCGGACAAATATGGGCATCATATTGGCATGATATATCCACCGGATATGCTACCCGTATTGTTAATACATATTATATATACATATTATATATACATATTATATATACATATTATATATACATATTATATATATATATATATATATATATATATATATATATATATATATATATATATATATATATATATATATATAGATATATATATATATATATATATATATATATATATATATATATATATATATATATATATATATATATATATATATATATATATATATATATTATATATATATATATATATATATATATATATATATATATATATATATATATATATATATATATATATATATATATATATATATATATATATATATATATATATATATATATATATATATATATATATATATATATATATATATATATATATATATATACATTGAAATCATATTGGGCAAACGTAGGGAGGATATATTGGACCACTATTTTACGCCGACATGCGGCCAAGATCGGCTAAATAATCTATATATTGGCCTGAAATATAATGCGGGACAATATAATGCCAATATTTTGTGCGCTACTGGGGTAGGTTTTCGAGATGAATTACTCTGGGGATGAACGCTTGAAACTTCATTAGTGCTACATACGAAATAATGAAAGCCCTTTGGTAGCTTTAAGGGAGTACCGATGAAAACAATGCTGATTAAATATTAATCAGCTGAAGTAAGACCTTTTAACATTATATCATTGAATTATTATATATTATATCATGAATTGAAAGAAGAATTAATTTTCAACAGAAATACAGGGTGTTACATTAAAAGAAACGAGTGGCACTCGAAATGTGAGAAGTTTGAATTTTTTCACACCCTGTATAATATTTTTCAAAAACTAAAACCCTGTAATTTGTAAAATTTAAAAAAATAAAAATTCTGAGAGACACTGGACAACTTTTGTATTTAACTTTATTTTCTAACTTTTACTGGTTTTGCGATAAGGCCGTGGACCATCTTACATGGACCGCGCTGTACAATTACGTAAAGTGATATAAAAAGGATAAAATTTCGCTTATTTCACAGTCCCGCATCCACTTGCGAACAAAGCCCATTTAGGATTACATTTTAGGCATTCAATGGTCAAATTACCCACTCGTTAATTCAATTAAAATTCCTCACCGCTACCGGCGGATCCAAAACTCCCGAAAAATGCCACCGTTTCATAAAAAACGGGCCAGGAAATTTGAGCTTTTTCAAAGCTCCGTATATCACGTTTCTTGTTGTACAACATTCGTCGGTGTTTAACACACACAGGGCATTGTGTTCTTATTCGGGAGCTTCACCCCTTTCAGTGCGATTCACTATTGTCGGCCGATGCACTTCAAATGAGATTTGGAAGGGTTGCACGATTGATCTTACCCCCGTTTTGATAATAGAATTTAAGTGAGGTAGATACAGCAGAGAATGCATAATTGGTGATCGGTTAATGGTTAATGGCACTTGTCGTGCCATTTGCGGGGTGAATTCTTTGTTGGGTGCCTGCCGTTAGGCGTTTGCGTTTGCCAAAATTCCGTCGCTCTTCAAAGGGCACTGCACACTTACCGGAAACCCTTTATGTTGCCTACAGAACATGTAAGCTGTTAACAGTGTTAACCGTAATTGGTTCACTTTCAGTGGGTGTTACAATCATCATGAAAAAATATATCCTTAATGTGGCCCGTTCTTTCGAAAACGAATATCGAATCGCATTCTTATCAAATGAGTAGGGTAGTTATACAGGGTGAGGCAATAGTGCGTCGGATTTCTCGAGTTCTACGATAGATAGAAATTTTAAAAAAATGCAAGTAAACTAAATAAAAAATTCTATAACTGGAAATTATTTTCGAACATACAGCGCGAGCCAGGAAAAAAATACAGGACCATGTGCCTTTTTTTAAAAATTGTATGTTATGTATATCAGTTAATTTTTGAAGCCCCTCTCTAGTCGTCTTTCACTCCTATATTATTATTGACTATCTCCCAACCACTTGGGTATAATGAATTTTTTTGTTTTGAAATAATGCAATCTACAGATAGATTTAAAAAAAATCACTACAGTCACAATTATGGGTTTTAATAAAAACTTATGTGAACATCAGTTACGATCTAATTAATGTTTTTGAATTTTCATTTCCTAAAAATGTACAGGGTGGCCAAAAATTATTTTTCAATTAAGAACTTTTAAATTGAATTTTTTCAATTTTTTCAAAAGGAGCACTCTGTAGATTTTTCAACGATGTGATGTATACACGAAAAACGAACATTTTTTGGAAGTACTACCCTATGGCTAATTACAACCATTTTCGTTTTATAAATAAATAAGTGTTTATTTTTCAATCAAGAGCTTTTTAAATATGATTGTCTCAATTTTTTCAAATGGTAGAATGTAGAAATGAAAAAGGAAAATTTTTTGTACTTCCCTAGGGCTAATTGTTTTATTGAGCAATAATTACAAAATTCAAACATAAATTTAAAAAAAGAGGTTTCTTCAAATAACTCTTTAGAACAAATTATAATAAATGTTCCACATGTTGCCCATTTTTATTGACACATATCTCTATTCGCTTTTGAAATGAGGTTACCACTGTTCCTAAAACTGCCGGTGTGATAGATCTAAAGGCAGTTATTATTGTTTCCTTCATATTTTGTACTGTTGTTGGTGTGTTTCTATAAACAACTTCCTTCACGAATCCCCATAAAAAGAAATCCATTTTTGTAAGATCTGGAGTTCTAGCAGGCCATTTAATGGGTCCATTCCCTCCAATCCATTGGTGAGAGTAGGTATTATTTAAGTGGCCTCTAACTGAATTTAAATAATGTGGTGGAGCGCCATCTTGCTGTAACCACGCCATCTTGCTGTATTGTGGCAGATAGTTTTCCAAAAAATCAAGATAAATAGATTTTGATGGTACACTGACTGGAGCAATGTACCATCAAAAAAATGTGGTCCTATTACATATTCTCCAATAATTCCTCCCCAAACGTTTATAGACCATCTGTGTTGGTTATCAACTTACATAAAAAAGAGGATTTTCCGAAGCATCATAATGGAAATTGTGCCTATTAACAAATCCATGTTTACGAAAGGTTGCCTCATCAGTAAATAAAATATTGTTGAAGAAGTTGACATCATCTTGCATTTTACCTCTGGCCCAATTACTGGCGCTTTTGAAAATCGTCATCAGATAATTCCTGGTGGAATATGATATGGATGTAACTTATTTTTTTTTTAAGATTCGACCCACAGACGGCCTACTTATTCCTACTAATAAGCTCAGTTCTCTTTGACTAACATGGTGATTCTCAACCGTTTCTAGCACCACAGACAACTCATTTTCTTCGTTCACAACACGTTTTATTCGTTTACTTTTTTATATTCGACATTTCCGGTTTCCACAAATCTATCGAGAAGGTTTTAGAGGCTGCTAACATCAGGAATCCTTCTTCCAGTATAACGCTGGTGATAAATTCTAGTGGCAAGTAAACAATTTCTGTCTGACTCGCCCAAAATAAAAGTCATATCTACAAGTTCCGCTTTATTAAAATTCATATTGTAGCTAGGTATTTTAAATTCGATACAAATTACACAACAATTTATACCGAACTGACTTTATATTTCTTGAATTTGACACTTATTTATTTATAAAACGAAAATGGTTGCCATTAGCGATAGGGAAGTACTTATAAAAAATGTTTATTTTTCATTTCTACATCACATCGTTGAAAAATATTCAAGGTGTTTCATTTGAAACAATTGAGAAAATTCAATTTAAAAAGTTCTTAATTGAAAAATAATTTTTGGCCACCCTGTACATTATTAAAAAATGAAAATGATTCAAAAACATTAATTTGATGTCTCGTAACTGGTATTCTACTGTACTGTAGTGATTTTTTAATTATCCATCTATCATTTCAAAAAAATCTCTATCAGATTTACATTATTTTTATTTGTTTTTATTAGTCTGCTATTCTTTCTAGATCTAATAAAATCCTACCTGAATAACAGAACTCATATTGTCCAGATTGAGGATGTTTTAAGTGTATAAAGGCGGGTAGAATTCGGAGTTCCACAAGGCAGTACTCCAATACTTCCAATACTTATTTAATTTACCTAAATGAACTTCTAGAATTAGAAATAATTGTGTCATCTTTTGCGGACGATAATATATCGTGTATTGTTTGATCACGATGAACCTGAGACTGGTAAGAAATACTATAGGAATCTCAACAAGATAGATTATGATTCTTTTATAAGGGACGCAGTAAGACTAAACTGGGATGGAATTTATGATGATTTAAGTTTAAAAATTGAGTTATTAAATCAGAATATTAGTGATTTATATGATACACATGCACCTTTAATGCCGATTAAGCATATTAAAAAAAATAGCCATCCATATAGTATAGGTAATATTATTACCTATACTATAAAACAAATGATAAAGTTAAAGGACAAAGCTCACAAAAATATTTGAAAACAAAGAATAATAACGATAAGATATACTACATAGATTTAAAGAATTATGCGAGTGGTGCTATAAAAAGGGAAAAAACTGCATATATGCAATATACATTAAATAAAAATAACTCAAGATATATGTGGCGGGATTTAAATAATTTGGGTATTAAGAGTAACAACAAGCGAAATACTTGTAATTTATACTCTGGATTATTGCAAAAATCATAACTATAATAACTTCAAATATATATATATATATATATATATATATATATATATATATATATATATATATATATATATATATATATATATATATATATATATATATATATAAGGTTATTAATAATTCTATAAAAACGGAGGCTATAGGGATAGAAGATAACATCAGCATAAAAAATATACAGATGCTATTACCATTTATTATAGATGTAATGGTACATACCATAAACAGATCTTTAAATACTGGAGTTTTTCCAAACATATGGAAGCATGCTGTAGTAATACCTTGTCCAAAATTGAAAAATGCTATAAATTTAACTGACTTAAGACCATTAAGTATATTACCCACACTATCCAAATTTATAGAGAAAATTTTTGCTTTTCAACTCAAGACATATTTATATGAACACATGATGAGACCAGAGAAACGGATAATGGACAAGTAAATATTACAAATTTTTAATATTACTATATCAAAGTACAGCATTTGATGTAGTCAATTTTGAACTATTAGTAGCCAAGTTAAAATTTATAGGGCTTGACGAGTTACCTCTTAATAAACTAATTATATAACATATAGAAAACAAGGTGTAAAATATAATAATTGCTTTTCTGAATTTACCAGACTTACAGACCAGACAGCATTTAACAAACTGAAAGCGGAGTGCCACAGGGTAGCACACTAGGCCCATTGTTTTCAATATGGGGGGCTTATCTTCACACACATTAAATAACTGATGTAGTACCTTGAAGAGGAACATGTTCCACTATCAGCGGTCTTGGTCAAAATGGAAACAAACGTCCGTTGGAACTGGTTATTAGTTATTAGATTAGTCATTCTCCAACATAAATTTTAAAATATTATTATAATGAAAAGAAACGCAGTATCATCCAAATAACAGCGCTTGAATCACGTTTTCATATTTTCATGCTTTCATCCAAAAAAACTTGCACAAAGCCAACAAGAATATAAAAAATCATTGTCAGTTTGGGACGATATATCAATTCGCAGTCGTGTCAGTTAATAAGGGAGGCAAAAATATTGTCAGGGTCTCTAAACAAACTAATCGCATGTTTACGCGTCAAATTATATTACAGGCATAAGCTTTCGCATTCTATCTAATCTTCCGTAAACATACGTGCCCTCACATCCGCATCGAAGTTTAGCAGCTCGTCCCGAACAGAAATTAAATATTTGCGTAGTTTTTACGGATCACGTAAATTGTAGAGATTCCTCACGACCTATTTAAGCTTTTTTACCTCGGCCGGCAGCTGCAGTCCGACATGACTCACATCGCAAGTCTCGACTTGTATATATATTCTTGAGCATCCGCCTGATTCTTGGCTTTATTTCATTTCTTATTTTTATCCGGTTAATTATCCGAAACTGACCACTGGCACTGTGCGATTAAAATGCTTTTGTGAGATATTTTAAATGTGTACTACAGGAAACTAACTTTTATCAAAATAACAGTAATAGCTATAATAATAAACACATCAAAAATGTCTAAGGAACAAGACTAGTATTCCACTTTTTTCAACAAAAACTTGTTTTTATATACATTATACATTAGGGTGTTTTTTTAAATTTTTTTCTGCGGTCCCATTGGCTAATGTTTTAGCATTGGACCTAAAAAATTTTCTCCCAAAATTTCAGCTTCCTAGATTAAACCTGTGAACGACGCAAAACGAGTTTGTTTCCTATTTAACTAACATGGGAAAAACAACGTTTTTTACTCAAACATGAATAGCTGGTAGAATTTTTTTAATAATAATTTCTGATGGCAGCATTTTATAGAGAATTAAATTTCCCACAAGAAAGGCCCTTAGTACTAAATCCGTTAATTCATTATTTTCAAAGATACGCTCGTTCAAATATTCTCTAAAAAATCGGATTTCATTCAATTAATTTTTAGGAGTTATATCTATAAGTTATATATATTTTAAAACGTACAAGTACAATATAAAATAAATTTTCCTGGTAGAGGACAGGAGTTACAAATTATTACAAAGGTATTACAAAATCATTGAGGCAACATGAATTTCTTCCTTTTTCCGTAACTTAGTAAAACGGCTTCCAAAAATGTTAAGCCAACTTAAAACAAATTACAGCATTTTTTAGTTTTCATTGGAAAAAAATTAAGAAATCTGTCTTGCATTAAAATAATAATTGTTTTTAGGTGAAATAAAATATGTTTTTTAATGAACTTTTTAAATATAAACACATTTTCAATAGTTTTTATAAATATTTTTTTTATTGAAAAAACGATGTTTTTGGCGGTGGTCTTTCACTACTTGTAACAAATATTGGGTTTGTTCTTTGTTAAACATTAATAAAATCTTCGATTAGTGCTTTATTATTATTAAATTAATAATAAATAGTTATAATCAATCAAATTTTTATTCATAATAAATTGCGT
>CAXKVY010011503.1:0-16986 GCA_964058915.1 Tetropium fuscum
TCTAGCTTCATTTACGTTTCACAGATTAGGCTTTCCATACATGGCACAAATAAAATTTTCCAAGCATACTGTCTGCTCACTGGAGAGCTTTTCACTCTCGCCAAATGTACTAAATATTTGTTGACCGTTATCGTCTTTTCTCAACAGTGAAAATGGCTTTACTTTGCCCTTTCTTGGTTTGTCAACACAAAGGTCAACACAAAGGTCAACACAAAGGAAATACAATCCATCTCGTTTTTGATAAGTTTCTGACTCCATCAATTAAAGATTTAGAGCGTGATAAACGAGCAAATATTTTTGAGAGATGTACTGAATTTTTGATTCAAGGTCCCGAACAACGACGACCATCCGATTTGACGAAGGCTCTTCGAAATGATAATCTCAAGATATCGTTAGTAAAATTTCTCTGCGAATTATGGAACACTGATTTGTTTACAGAAATATTAAACATAAAATTTCTACTTTACATTCCTGTTTTCCTGAATCTTTGAAAAGTGATAAACAATACGACTGTCTGCCTCTTCGTGGCTGCAGCTCATGTCATTGCTAGTTTCTCGTTGTATATGTCCATTTGCGCAAGTATATATATATATATATATATATAAATATATATATATATATATATATATATATATATATATATATATATATATATATATATATATATATATATATATATATATATATATATATATATATATATATATATATATATATATATATATATATATATATATATATATATTAGCTTTGAAATTCTTTGCTATTCATATTTATTTTGTGAAAAGTAATCTTGGGTTTGTAGCATTTCATTACATAGAAATAAGCAACTAGTTATTATTATTATTAACAAGTTATTATTATTAGCAACCTATTCGTCTAGTTGCTTATTTCTATGTAATGAAATGCTACAAACCCAAGATTACTTTTCACAAAATATATATATATATATAATATATATATATATATATATATATATATATATATATATATATATATATATATATATATATATATATATATATATATATATATATATATATATATATATATATATATATATATATATATATATATATATATTTATTAGCTTTGAAATTCTTTGCTATTCATATTTATTTTGTGAAAAGTAATCTTGGGTTTGTAGCATTTCATTACATAGAAATAAGCAACTAGACGAATAAGAAAGAAAACACACTTACCAGTACTATATCTGGACACACATACGGAAATGAATCACTATGCATATGAAAACGAACCACTTAGAAGTTGTACAAGTTCTTTCACCTTTCTTGAGGATCTTCAGAGCAGTATACGATTTATTTCATTGATCATTCATACTTGAATTTAAATTACCAATACACCAACACTTGCAGTGACGTTTTATGACATTAGTTTTTGACGGAACTCATTCTTAGATTACACAAACCTAGTCTACTATTTATATTTGTTCTATTTGAACATATTATATATAAAAGCATTAGGCATACAGTTATCCAGAAGATGTTAAACTTTAAAATGCATAAAATCTTTTTGAACCTATTGAAAAACAACTACTTTTTCCAACTATATGCGGGAAAATATTGAATTATATATACAATAGAGTTCTGAAGCATTCAAAGAGGGAGTGATACAGAAATTGCTTGCTTAGTCAAAACTAAAATCATTTGTTGGTTGTATGTATTAATTGTTTCTTCGAAAATTCTCGAAAAAAATCCAATTTTCACCCTGGATATATTTATTAGCTTTGAAATTCTTTGCTATTCATATTTATTTTGTGAAAAGTAATCTTGGGTTTGTAGCATTTCATTACATAGAAATAAGCAACTAGACGAATAAGAAAGAAAACACACTTACCAGTACTATATCTGGACACACATACGTTTAACATCTTCTGGATAACTGTATGCCTAATGCATTTATATATAATATGTTCAAATAGAACAAATATAAATAGTAGACTAGGTTTGTGTAATCTAAGAATGAGTTCCGTCAAAAACTAATGTCATAAAACGTCACTGCAAGTGTTGGTGTATTGGTAATTTAAATTCAAGTATGAATGATCAATGAAATAAATCGTATACTGCTCTGAAGATCCTCAAGAAAGGTGAAAGAACTTGTACAACTTCTAAGTGGTTCATTTTCATATGCATAGTGATTCATTTCCGTATGTGTGTCCAGATATAGTACTGGTAAGTGTGTTTTCTTTCTTATTCGTCTAGTTGCTTATTTCTATGTAATGAAATGCTACAAACCCAAGATTACTTTTCACAAAATAAATATGAATAGCAAAGAATTTCAAAGCTAATAAATATATCCAGGGTGAAAATTGGATTTTTTTCGAGAATTTTCGAAGAAACAATTAATACATACAACCAACAAATGATTTTAGTTTTGACTAAGCAAGCAATTTCTGTATCACTCCCTCTTTGAATGCTTCAGAACTCTATTGTATATATAATTCAATATTTTCCCGCATATAGTTGGAAAAAGTAGTTGTTTTTCAATAGGTTCAACAAGATTTTATGCATTTTAAAGTTTAACATCTTCTGGATAACTGTATGCCTAATGCTTTTATATATAATATGTTCAAATAGAACAAATATAAATAGTAGACTAGGTTTGTGTAATCTAAGAATGAGTTCCGTCAAAAACTAATGTCATAAAACGTCACTGCAAGTGTTGGTGTATTGGTAATTTAAATTCAAGTATGAATGATCAATGAAATAAATCGTATACTGCTCTGAAGATCCTCAAGAAAGGTGAAAGAACTTGTACAACTTCTAAGTGGTTCGTTTTCATATGCATAGTGATTCATTTCCGTATGTGTGTCCAGATATAGTACTGGTAAGTGTGTTTTCTTTCTTATTCGTCTAGTTGCTTATTTCTATGTAATGAAATGCTACAAACCCAAGATTACTTTTCACAAAATAAATATGAATAGCAAAGAATTTCAAAGCTAATAAATATATCCAGGGTGAAAATTGGATTTTTTTCGAGAATTTTCGAAGAAACAATTAATACATACAACCAACAAATGATTTTAGTTTTGACTAAGCAAGCAATTTCTGTATCACTCCCTCTTTGAATGCTTCAGAACTCTATTGTATATATAATTCAATATTTTCCCGCATATAGTTGGAAAAAGTAGTTGTTTTTCAATAGGTTCAACAAGATTTTATGCATTTTAAAGTTTAACATCTTCTGGATAACTGTATGCCTAATGCTTTTATATATAATATGTTCAAATAGAACAAATATAAATAGTAGACTAGGTTTGTGTAATCTAAGAATGAGTTCCGTCAAAAACTAATGTCATAAAACGTCACTGCAAGTGTTGGTGTATTGGTAATTTAAATTCAAGTATGAATGATCAATGAAATAAATCGTATACTGCTCTGAAGATCCTCAAGAAAGGTGAAAGAACTTGTACAACTTCTAAGTGGTTCGTTTTCATATGCATAGTGATTCATTTCCGTATGTGTGTCCAGATATAGTACTGGTAAGTGTGTTTTCTTTCTTATTCGTCTAGTTGCTTATTTCTATGTAATGAAATGCTACAAACCCAAGATTACTTTTCACAAAATATATATATATATATATATATATATATATATATATATATATATATATATATATATATATATATATATATATATATATATATATATATATATATATATATAGTATAGTATATATATATATATATATATATATATATATATATATATATATATATATATATATATATATATATATATATATATTATTTTTTAAACCATCTGCTATTGTTAGTTGATGGTCTGCCAGTTTTTTCGAAATTTATTATGACTACATTAAAAAAGCTTTAATTTGACCTGAAAATCATGCATGTACCTTATAAGGTACGTTACGTCTGATTTTGTCTTAAGTGTTAGTGCTCCAGATGCACCACGAACATCGAAAACATGTACCACATGAGGAAAATAGACATGACTTTTTTCAAATTTGAAAGTTCGGATGCGTCTGCTGCTGTTAGTTGGCCGTATGTCGGCGTTTTCGAAATTTATCTCAAATCTACATTAAAAAAGCTTTCATTTAAGCCTAAAATCATGCATGTACCTTATGAGGTAAGTTGCGTCTGATTTTTGGCGTACTTTCGGGCGTCTGCCCTAAGAGCACGTCCAGGTGAAGACGTCTGCCGCACATTTCCGACTTAATAGTACTTTTGCAAATGTGCCTGTACAATTTTAAGCATGTACATTGTGAAGTAACTGTACGAAAGTTTTTCCCAAATTTGAGAGGCTGTAATTCGAAAAGTTGACCACTTAGCACTGGCAGACGGCCGGTTATTTACTACCCATGTAAAGTTCTTTCCCTCAAAAATTTCAAACCTTTTGTACCCTTTGAGGCATCTTATTTGCCGCTCAGCTCACGGTCTACGAGGTTGTATCCAGCCTGAGACAGTCTGAGATGGGCTGGCCCGTAGGCCGACCTGCGCCGGTCGACTGTCACTTTTCTGAAGCGGAAAAGTAACTATTTCCTGAACTAATAATTTTTGTCTTAAAACTTAATAATAAATATTAAATACCTCGGTTCTAGATGAAATTTTAAATCCGTACAATTGAAGTGATACGTAATTATAATAATAAAAACTTTATTATTATAATTACCACTAAATTGTACGGGATTTAAAATTTGATCTAGTATTAGAACCACGGTATTTAATATTTATTAAAAACCAATTAATTAATTTTTCAGCTATGATTTTTATATAATTATGTATCTAGTAATTGCTAATCTCTAATCTAAAATCTAACAAGTAATAAAACTAATAAGTAACGATACGCCATCAATCAAGTAGTGGGAAACACATTTTTTGATTTTTAAATAAAATAGACTTCTTAAACCGACTTGAAGAGGAATTCAGTGCAGGCGCACCTGTTTCGTGCATTATTTTGTATATTATGCTACAGGCTTGCCCATCGACCGGTTTGAGTGATGTAACGTCCACGATTCGCGCCCTTCAGCTTCAGCCCCTAATTAGTGATTGGTGTTACAAAGTCATATGATTAAGGATTCAGATTTCACTGTTTTCAGTTTAGAGTTTAGATCACATTTGTATTGTGCAGATACAAGATACAATACCGGGTAGAGTAGGTATGTGGATTTAGTTTTTCCTTCGATTTCTCGTCTCGTCGTTCGTGATTGACGTGATTTGATTAGGTACCTACTTACCTTACATATTTAAATATTTCTTATCCTATTCGTAATATTCGTATTTTGTAATTTCTTGCGTTGTAATTTGCAGTTTAGATTTTGATGAAAAGCATTTATTCCCAGCCAGCTTGCAAGTCTACTTTCCAAATATGATAATAAATTCAAAGAATTTTTGGATGCGTCTGCTGTTTTTAGTGGTCTGTCGAAAACCATTAAAAATTATTTAATTGAAAGTATTAGTGAACTCTGAACCTCCCGTTGGTTCTTGCTGAACTGTTTATTTTTGGAACGTTCTGATATACCTACGAGCTGTTCTTTTTTTTCAAACACACAAACTACTCGTTATATCATAAATTCAAGAAAAAGATTATTATTTTAAAATTCTAAAAGTAAATTGACAAACTAAAGTTAAATAAAAAAATCGAAATACGGCAAGGAAAATTAAAATTCGTTGAATCACTGATCGTAAATTCGACAAACGAAATACCTATTGGTTTATAAAAGATATTTAACAATCTAGTAAAATATATTTTGTTTATTTCAATTTATTTATGACATCAGTAATTCGTGAATAAATATTATTTCAAAAAAGTTTGATACTTTTTCCAAAAATCATTTTTGTGAAACCCTGTAATTTTTTGTAAATGGATTTTTCATTGAAATTCTGAAGTGCCAGGAAAACGCGTGACCTTGAAAGTTTGAAAAATTTTCGCCTGTGGCGCCATTAATGCTTCCCGGACCAAATTTCATATCGATATTAAATTTGTCTGCCCTACCTGATGCTTTAGCCACTGCTTACATAACAAAGCTACTGCTTCCTTTAGGAATAATAGTAGCGCGGAAGGGGTTTCCCACTACCATGGATGCGCAGTAGTTTTTTTCGAGTAATTTGGATTTTTTGAGTACCTCGGATGCGCAGTAAGTTTTTCAAAGTACTTTAGATTCACGAGGTATTCAAAGTAGGTATTCCCGATTTTTAATGATGCGCAGTACCTATCTTTGCGAATAATAGAAGCGCGCAAGGGTTTTCCTAGTACCGTCGATGCGCTGTTGGTTTTTTCGAGTATTTTCGAGGGTAGTGTTTCTTGAGTACCTTGGATGTGCAGTAGATTTTTCCGATTACTTTGAGTGCGCAGTAGAATATTATTTCTCCCATTATTTTAGTGTTACTGTTATTATGTATGTCTAATCTTATTTTTATTTCTTTGTATTAAATTACTTAATTTGCTTTTAATATACTTAATTTTATATCATTGTATTTCTTTCTCTGTAATCAACAAATATTTTATATCACAAAAATAATGTAATTTTCTTTTTTATTGACTTGGTAACATTTCAGGCATGCTACATTAATAAAGCAAAATAGTAAATATCTGCTTCCAATTTTAAGATCTCATAATAACAAATTACGATTGCTAAGAGCTGGATTTTTTCAAAACTTGCACATTATTTGAAAAATCTCTATTTGATCAATTAATTAGAACGTTTTGACGTAAAAGCTTAAACGTTTTGACGTAAAAACCAAATAAAAAAAATAAAATATGGTTAAGCTACATATTTCTCTAAAAATAATAATAAAATGTAAGTAATATATAGGGTTTTGTCTCTTACCCAGCCATCCTTTCCTATGTTCGCCTATACACAAGTGCAGTTCAGCTGCTGGTAGGATATAGCCCAAAATTGTTAACTCTGAACAGTCGGCAGCCAACCCTAATCCCAAAACCACAGCAAGAAGTAATTGAGCTTTACCCATTGCCGCCTGAGATATAGCGTCTTCGTGGAAACCCACCAAGGCTTCGCCATTGTGTGAAAAGTCCCCACTGCCGGATGATACTGGGGAATTTAATAAATACAGAATCATTATAAGGTATATTTTAGTAATAATAATTAAGTCCATACCATCAATGTTGGCATGCACGTGATCAATGGAATTTTCTGAATCAAATCAGTTCAAGGCCATACAAGATATTATCCAGTGACGTTTCCTTAAATAGGGGTTTATTTATATCTATATAAGTATATGCAAATAAAACGCACCAAAACGTAATTCGCATGTCTGCTTCGTGCGGTCACTGATCACGTGCACGCCAACATTGGTGATATGGACTTATTATTAATAATTGTTCCAGCGCCAGCAGCCGGAGACAGGTAGTATTTTTTGTTAATTATTTTTTTGTTGTTGTTCGTTTATTTATATTGCCCACATGTTTATTTTATATGGTCTATACTGTTTTTAGTTGAATTTGAAAAATGCATTTTGTTTTACAACCCAAGTATTAAAATTTGCTTTATTTATTATAATAATTTTCATTGTTAATTAACAGATAACATTTTTACATTTCTATAGTAGGTATGTAAAATGTCATTTGGAGTTAATAATAGTAAATATTCTACACAATTTAATTTATTAATGTTAATTTGTTAATAATGTTGTTAATGTTAATGTTCTAGTGAGGGTTTTTACTCCATGCAATAGAGACTAAATAGAGCGCTCTCCTGGAAAACTAGGGGGATTTAGTTTTATATTCTAACTTTGTTTTTTGGATTCCTATTCCTACTAATAAATATGAAGTCACTATAAATGAATCAGCTGGAGAATTAACATCACAAGCACAAACGCTTCTTTCTATAAATGAAGAAACACCACCATTAACAAACAATATATCAATAATTTCGCTAAACACATCTGAATCTGATGCAATTGTATCGGAAATTGTAGAACCGCAAAAAGATGAGGGATGTGCACATCTTCCCAGTGAAACATGCACATCTAAGTGTCTAAGCAAAACCATGCCAGAGGCTAATCCATCAAAGGCAAAAAAGTTTGTAGTTCTACGATTAAAAGCTTTTACTTATGGCGAAATTTTGACCACAGAACAAGTTTTAAACATTAAAGGCAGCACAAGAAAAAAATCACAAAAGAATACAATTAAGACTAACACAAACACGAATAAGGGTGCAGTAAAAAGAAAGCAGAACCCAACCAGTAATAGGAATTAAAAAAAATTTGGCTTGAAACATACAAAAAAATAAACAAAAAAGGTTTCTACATATTTTTTGACGGGTCAAACTCAAGGCGCTCTGAAGCGGAGCGCGGCAGATAGTGCAGTCATTGAAGGTTTTCCGCACCGAATTCGTTGAACCTTGACCGATTGACGTGAAATTTAGTGAGTAGTTAGGGGATGGCTCAATGAGCAAAAGTGATTTTTTCTCTCAAAATAATTCCGGAAATGGATATGTCCCTGTATCCATTTTATGTAACTTGTCTCATCATATATTTTCGTTATATCGATATTTTTCGAGTTAATACATGTAAAATACATGTTTTTGGATGTTTTTTCCTTCATACCTCGAAAACTTCGTTCTCTCAAAAAATTTGTTAAATCCAAAAATGAAGCTTGTAAGAAAGCAGAGATTATTTTTTATGGATGCGCTAGGTCCAAAATAAAGGGAGTTATAGCTCGTTCAAGAAGACTTTTTCTTGCAACAACTTTGTTCGAACCTCGTCTAATTTTTTGTCAATGGATAACTCAAATGATCACCCAAGTTCCACAGTTTTGATCTCATATTTTGTTTACTGATGAGGCTAAATTTTTAAGGGAATCTATTAGAAATTTCCATAATAATTACATCTGGGTTGAAGAGAACCCACACGAAATTTCTGAAGCTACAACAGTTTTCATTAAATATGTGGCTTTGTGTCATTGCTGATTATTTAATTGGCACATATTTTCTTCCAATGAGATTAAATTAAGGCGCATACTGCCATATCCTTGAAGAAGAGTTGCACCGTACCTACTTCTTGAAGATGTCCCTGTTCAAATTGGGCAGGAACTATGGTTCATGCATGGTGGCGCTCCAGCCCATTTTAGTATTAACGCCCGTCGCCACTTATCGCAGTTTATCCAAATCGTTGGATAGACCGAGCAGGCCGCCAGAATTGGCCTACGGGGCCTATCCACAATGTCAACGTGGCGTACGTTATGTAAGGATTTGGGTCGACATCCTTACAAACTGGTGCTGACGTAGGAATTAAAGCCTGCCGACCATCGGTTGCATCTTGAGTTTGCGGACTGGGCTCTGGAGCAGCTCGAAGCCGACGAAGAATTTTCGAGGAAAATCATCTTCAGCGATTAAGCCCATTTCTGCCTCAATGGGTACGCCAACAAACAAAATATGCGCTATTGGGAAGAAAACGATCCTCGACAAGTGCTAGAGAAACAATTATACCCCCAAAAAGTTACTGTTTGGTGCGGTTTGTGGAATGGTGGCATTATTGGGCCGTACTTCTTTGAGGACAACAACGGCGAACGTGTTACCGTCAACGGGAAACATTACCAATTCACTCTAACGGATTTTCTTTGGCACCAATTGAATGATTTACACTCGGATGCCAAGTGGTTCCAGCAAGATGGTGCCACTTGCCACACAGCGGCTGAACAATTTATTGAGGACGAGGTTCGATCATCGCATTATATCTCGCCATACCCACGAAATTGGCCGTCACGTTCGTGTGACTTGACGCCTCTGGACTTCTTTCTTTGGGGTTAAGTAATGCCGCTGGTATTTGCCAATAACCCCACAACAATCGAGCAGCTGAAGGCAAACATAACCCGTCAAATTCAAGCAATACAACCAAATATGTTCACACGTGTCATTAGAAATTTGACCCATCGTATACGCGTCTGCAGGGCATCAAGAAGAGGACATTTAAATGATATTTTGTACAAAACATAAATGGCATAAAATATCTTTTATATATATATATATATATATATATATATATATATATATATATATATATATATATATATATATATATATATATATACATATACATATATATATATATATATATATATATATATATATATATATATATATATATATATATATATATATATATATATATATATATATATATATATATATATATATATATATATATATATATATATATATATATATATATATATATATATATATATATATATATATATATTTATATATATATATATATATATATATATATATATATATATATATATATATATATATATATATATATATTTGCGAAAAGTAATCTTGGGTTTGTAGCATTTCATTACATAGAGAAATAAGCAAATAGACGAATAAGAGGAAAGATACACTTACCAGTGCTATATCTGGACATACATATGGAAATGAACCACTATACACACCGAAACGAACCACTTAGAAGTTGTACAAGTTCTTTCACCTTTATTCAGGATCTTCAGAGTAGTATACGATTTATTTCATTGGTCATTTATACTTGAATTTAAAATATTAATACTCCAACACTTGCAGTGACGTTTTTATTACATTAGTTTTTGACGGCACTCAAATTCTTAGAATACACAAACCTAGTCTACTATTTATATTTGTTCTATTTGAACATATTATATATAAAAGCATTAGGCATACAGTTATCCAGAAGATGTGAAACTTTAAAATGCATAAAATCTTGTTGAACCTATTGAAAAACAAATATTACTTTTCACAAAACAAATATGAATAGCAAAGAATTTCAAAGCTAATATATATATATATATATATATATATATATATATATATATATATATATATATATATATATATATATATATATATATATATATATATATATATATATATAGATATATATATATATATATATATATATATATATATATATATATATATATATATATATATATATATATATATATATATATATATATATATATATATATATATATATATATATATATATATATATATATATATATATATATATATATATATATATATATATAGATATATATATATATATATATATATATATATATATATATATATATATATATATATATATATATATTCTATATGTATATACATATATATTAAAAGGACCGATTTGTCCCACTCTCCCCTAAGTGGTGTTTAGTTCGCAAGCACTCACTCATAAATGTGGAGCGCGGTTTCATCGAGGATCACGTTATTCTATGGATTTTTTCGTACATTGTGTAGTACATGGATTTCCACTCCCAGTTGGGAGTGGAATGTCATCAATTAGGCGACTTTATTTTTTTCTGTCACGTCAGGAAAAAAATATTCTCTCTAGGAAGGGACTTATAATCACTTTAATAACAAGAACCATCGAAAACGACATCAAAAGTGTATTATATTATATAAAAGTAATATTATAATGTTATTATTATTTGTAATATTACAATAAAAGTTATATGTAAAAGTGTAGATGGTGGCCATATCTCAGAAACTACTCATCGCACAAGTTTAGGGAAAAAATGACCCTAAAAAATCGCTGGAAAATATTTTTGGGTTTCTAATAGGGGGGCTGGCCGATAGGGGGACATTGAAAAAAATCCAACATCTTATTATAAGATACAAAAAAATATATCAAGATTCGAAATTGTCTCAAGATTACGATGAATATATTTTAATTGCCACTTAATTGAGAGAAATATCTAGAAAACCTTAATTTTCTGTTCGGTTATGGCTATTAACGCGCCCTAGAGGCTTATTCGAAAGTGTTTTCCATCGATTTTTTAGAGCCACTTTATTTAAGGATTTGTTCCCCTTATGCGATGATTGGTTTCTGTCCGATAGATGTCCGGCCTCCATTTTTAGTTGCCCACCCTGTAGCCTGTAGGTACATATATATTTCCCGAATTTATACTTCAATCTCGGTCAACAATATATAGATATAATACCTATGGAGCAAAGACGATATAAAGGCAAACAAAATGTGGTATGGTCTTTTACAGCAGTTCTCAACAGTTTTTTTGGGTTTCGATATTTACACATAGCATTATATTTATCCAATGTTATCTGTTAACATCGACGCTTTACGGTTTCATCGATGAATAACTTTCTTCTATCGTCGACATGGTCAACACCAAGTAGGTACTTCAATCAAGCACAATAACATTATTTTTATTGCTGCCTCCTATATGGTTAGATTTCGATGTATCAAATGATGTCAACATCGATATTTTAGAAAATTTGGGCATCCCAATTTCTTAGGAAAGCGGCACCAGAATAACGCGGGCGCAATTTGAGGGTATTGAAATGTTTCACTGAATATAGATAACAGTCGCTACAGCGCCGAACGCATAAATGAAAAGCTAGAGCAGAAAAGTGACGGTGCTCGTAGAAGAAAATCGAAAAATTAATGAAGAGCCTGCTCTCGGGGAAATATCATCTATTGTAAAATATAATCAACGTTTATTGTGATGTATAAACCGATTATTTAATAAATTGTAAATGACTATAAATTAAAATTAAAACGTGTATTTAATACAACAAGTGAAGTATTTAATAGAAGTATTAGAAAGGAAAAATATATGTTAATCATCAAATTTCATCATCATCGTAGTATTATCATCATCTTCAGATCTTGAACTCAAATTAATAATGAACGGTTCAACTTATGGTAAAGTACAGAGACATTTTATATGTCTCTGGTAACGGTTCAACTTATGGTAACGTACAGAGACATTCTATATGTCTCTGGTAATGTACAATCGTCGTCAGCTTAAAGTCACCACTGTTCCAGCGCATCTCTGCCTGCCGCACCCCACCACAAACATTACCAGCATTTATGCTGAAATCAGACTGCGTATTGAAAAATTTACATTACAATCTCTCAGAAGTCAAATTATTACCACAATGGCATACCCAGTAGCGTAAAAGTTATAATAACCAACCTGTTATACATGCGTATATACATGTAGTTATATGTTTTTGCAAATAGTCATCTTGGATAATTAAGCCATACTCTAAAAATTGTGAAATTTCCTATAAAAAACACCCACGACTTTAAGATAATATTCATAATTCATAATTTTCATATGATAAATTTTCATAAAATCCTTAATTTCCTTAAAAGAACTTACATCCTAGAAAGTAACTTACATCCTTACATCCAAGAAAGTAACTTACATCCTAAAATTAAAACCGATTCAATAATATAAAGGAATTTTAGTAACTTCAAACCACGAGATTTTTCGTATTTCAAATGAGACACATTTTTCTAAAACAGGTAATGCAAAATTAAATTCTCTATCTTCTGACTTACAGGATGCTTCATATTCCTTGCAATGCACGAGATATCGGCAGCGGTAAGAGAAACAAAGTCGGTTAAATTGTGGCAAAGTTGTGTAATTAAGGGCCGAACAAAATGGCGTTTGAAAATCGTCAACAGCGAATTTGGTGAAATTAAATTACCACGCAATCGCAATAATCCAGTACGAGCCCAGCAGTCGTCTGTTGTAGTTGGTCCATTGAATTTCAAAAATTTTTCTTGTGAAAGTAAGATCAATTGTTCAAGTGCCAGGAAACCGCGTGACCTTGAAAAATTTCTAAATTTTCGCTATCCCTCGTCCGAAACTTTTTTCTAAATTCACCCTTGCTGCCCCCCTGATTTTGTTTCTGGCGGCGCCCATGATGGTTTCTAATATTAAAAACACCAATCAAGTTAACGGAGATTTCTCTCAAACCAGCCCAAGCGACACATCTTTAAACTCAGCATGGAATATGAATTTTAAAGGAAATAGTCGTATTTAAAAAAATTAAATTGATTATAGTTGCAAGAATACGAAACGTAAAATAAAAAAAAATAATAAAATCCTATTAAAAGTTGCTATTAAGAAGTGAACCTTGTTTTTTTATGTAACGTTGATAATAACGACAGAAAAAAAATTAATTATATTATTATATATAAAATTATATATAGGTATAATATATTATATATAGGGGACCGCCTAGCCGCGAGACTTGCCCGGTAAGATTTCGATCTTCGAAGTTAAGCAAGGTGGGCGTTGATGGCAATTGGATGGGTGACCTAGGCACGCTTGGTGATGGACTGTGGCAGTCCAACTGAGACCTGAGAACACTCAACATCCAGATAAATGGTAATCAGGACCAGAGTAATAAATCTCGGTAACTCAGAACCATATTATCATAAATAAAAATTGTAGACTTTGCCACCAAGCCACCCGTAATAAATAGGATGGTTTGAAGAAAAGTACTCAAGTAAAAAGGAGGAATGCACAAAGGGTCTGTTGTATGTGAGGCCCACTTATGGGTGCTGACTTAGATTAAGTACTTGCGTACACCTACCTATGTCTAATGCCTACCTACTTAAGATAATAAGTAATTTCGTCTGACCGGCGCCTCCGGCATTTATTAGCAAAGAGATTCAGTTCCTGTTTTTTAGTATTTGTTGTTATAGCGACAACAGAAATACATCATCTGTGAAAATTTCAACTGTCTAACTATCACGGTTCATAAGATACAGCCTGGTAACAGACGGACGGAGAGCGGACGGACGGAGAGTCTTAGTAATAGGGTCCCGTTTTCCCCTTTAGGTACGGAACCCTAAAAACCACTATACTCCGACCCATATACATACAATAGGTACATATTATATAATAATTCCATATATAAAAATTATATATAACAATATAACATCCATCATTTTAAACGTTTACGTTTCGAAAATTTATCCGCTTTCGTTATCAAAACCTTAAGCACGACTGACATACAGTCTAGTATGACAGTTTGTAAGTTGATGTAAAGTTAGCGGGGCAACTAGAATAAAAAAATATTTAATATTGATAGACTGTCTAAAATCATTTATTTTTTTAGTCGCTAATTAGTTGCGGTCGATTAACGTCGAGACCATTTTTTTTTAAATAAGTTGCCCTGCTAGGTTTATATCAACTTAGCAAGTCACACGGCAAATTTTTTAAAAATTAATTAAACTGCTGTTCAAAATTATCGCACCACGTTAATATTAACTAAAATTTGAGGTCTCATAACTTTTTTACTTTTAGTCCAATTTTGATAATTTTTTTAGAATACTGTAGATAAAACGACTAATTTCAACTTGCATATCCAGTCTTTTGTTAACTGAGGACGGTTTAGGTATTATACAGGGCTAACTAAAAGGTTGTTATATAACCCTAATTTTAAAACACTCGGTGGAATAATTTCGTAACTAAATTCTTTAAGAATACCAATTTTTGTTAAGAACCATTCCTTTCCTACATTTTGTTTTTTGGTCCATGTCTTTAGATGCATTGGTTAAAAATTATCGCACCATACAGAAATTAATTGAAAAAACTTTCAGGGTGAGAAGAAACATTTTTTAATTAACAAGAAAACAAAGGAAAACAAAGAAATTAAATTATGTGAGCTGATCCCTAGTAGGTTGTGTTGCCACCTTTAGCTCGGATTACAGCCTGAATCCGCCGTGGCATACTTCTAATGAGGTTTTGAATGACGGGTTGAGGAATATTATCCCACTCATGAAGAGTAACCTGTTCCAGCTGTTGAAGGTTCTGTGGGGCTGGTAGACGTCATCTCACTGCTCTCTTAATGATGTCCCATAGGTGTTCGATGGGATTTAAATCCGGGCTTCGTGATGGCCAGTTCATAACATCAATATGGACTTCATTCAAGTACTCAACACAAATTCTTGCTACATGTGGTCTTGCATTATCTTGCATGAATATGAAATCAGGACCAATAAATCGAGCATAGGGCATTACATGCTCCTGGAGAATGTTCTCTACGTAGTACCGCATTCATTGCCCTTGCATGAATAGGGACTAACTCCGTACGGCCATCGAAAGAAATACCCGCCCAAAACATTTTGGAGCCACGACCAAAGGGTTCGTTTAGAACGAAATTGAAGGCGGCTTCCCTTTCCCCTTGTCTTCAATACACACGTTGCCGCCCATCACAAGATTTTAGGCTTATTCTTGTTTCATCGGAGAATAGGACTTTCCTCCAGTCATCGATAGTCCAATTTTCATGTGCTCGTGCAAATCGTAATCGAGCTACCTTCTGAGCCCTGGTAAGTTCTGGTGCCTTTATGGGCCTTCTACTGATCAAACCTGCCTCTCGTAGTCTTCTCCTTACAGTAAGAGCAGAAACTTGAACATTTCTAACCATCTCAAGTTCACTCTTCAATTGCGAACTTGTTACTGTCCGATTTCTTAAAGCATTTTGGAGGAGAAAATGGTCATCCTTAACATTCGTCGCCCTTTTTCTACCCTGCCCAAGTCTCCTGGAGTGAGAACCAGTTGCCCTGTGACGTTTTAACATTCGACTTATTGTCGAATGGTTAACACCCAGAATTCGAGAGACATATCGCATACTTCTACCCTTTTCAACCAAAGTTTGCGCTCTTACACATTCCAATGCTGTCAAATGTCTCACACGATTCATTATTATAAATTGCTGAATATTCCTCAACACCGTATTGTTTTTAAAAATGTGTCAACATAAGATTGCATACACCCAATCGTTGTTTTTTGGTTGACATACGCCGCCTACGTTTTACATATCACTTGTAACAGCAGAGTAAATTAACAAGTAAATTAACAGTAAACTGTTGGTGACAAATTCATTTTGCTCTTAAACCAATGTATCTAAAGACATGGACAAAAAAACAAAATGTAGGAAAGAAATGGTTCTTAACAAAAATTGGTATTTTTAAAGAATTTGGTTACGAAATTATTCCACCGAGTGTTTTAAAATTAGGGTTATATAACAACCTTTTAGTTAGCCCTGTATAATACCTAAACCGTCCTCAGTTAACAAAAGACTGGATATGCAAGTTGAAATTAGTCGTTTTATCTACAGTATTCTAAAAAAATTATCAAAATTGGACTAAAAGTAAAAAAGTTATGAGACCTCAAATTTTAGCAAATATTAACGTGGTGCGATAATTTTGAACAGCAGTTTATTTCAATA
>CAXKVY010011504.1:0-30807 GCA_964058915.1 Tetropium fuscum
CTTATTGTCGTCGATAACATTCTTGAAAGTACTCGTACGTCCATTTCATAAAGTCGTTACCCTAACAAGTTAATACCCCTGATATCCTAATAGCAGCGACAAAAAACCGCTGTTTGAAGATATTATGGAGTCTAATTTTACAGAGATTCACCGTTTGTCTCAGGAGAACAGTTACATCAGGAGTTCCAAAATAATTCAGCAAATTTGCAGCAAATTAACTTTTTTCCCGGAGAAGTTAATGCCAAGGGAATATTGCCAATAATAGTCCAAGATAAATTCTATACAACTGTCACCAATTTTAATTGTCGGTCCAATATCAGTATTTTGTCAAGAAAATGTCAAGAAAATATCAAGAAAATGTCTCACAACCAGAGTACCAAAATGTATCAATTTTGCAATGGGATGAAGATTTTGCCCCATTGCCCCAGATTTCACCCCATTGGTGAAGACACGAAACACAAGTATTAAGTTTACAAATAATACAAGTCAAAAGCAAACATATATGGAACAACATGCCTTAGAAAAACTGCATTTAGAAACACACAATGCAAGCAACAATAGTTCTACCAGGACAAACATCACTTCTGGAGATTACAAGTAAAAAGATAACAAACTGACC
Source organism: Tetropium fuscum (assembly GCA_964058915.1). NCBI lineage: Eukaryota > Metazoa > Arthropoda > Insecta > Coleoptera > Cerambycidae > Tetropium > Tetropium fuscum. The sequence continues at coordinate 620 of CAXKVY010011504.1, forward strand.
CTTGTAGATAAAAACAAAGTCTTGGTGGAATCTAATTCTATAGAAGATAAAAACGATGATCCAGGCTATGTTCCTGAATAAATTTCGGAATCTCCAGAAGAATCCGTAAATGAAGAAGATCAAGCTTGTAGTACGACAAGTTCAGATGAAAATGCACGGGAAGGTGAAAGGAAAAAAGGGAGAAAGAAGAAAAGTAAAACAGCTACAGAAAACTGGAGCAGGTTAAAAACCAAGTCTAGAAGAGTGCATAGAATGGAATTCACAGGTTTTGAGAGAAATTAAAATATAAAAAAAATCTATTGAATAGACCCAGCAGAAAGGTGGGAGATATATTTACATCTTTAGCATGTCAAGAGAGAAAAGTAAGAAATCAAAAGTAGCAATCAAAGAAATACTTGTCGCATTTTCAGAAGAAGAGATAAAAATTATGTTCCAGACTTTTTGGGAAAATGGATTGGGGAGAAAAAAATACCTTACATAATAGGTAATATGGAAGACACGAAAGGCATCAAGACCATCATCAAAGGGGGAAGAACCATCAAGAATAAGTGGAACATACTGGTACCATTTGTACATATTGGTACAAAAAAGAAGGTATGTCAAAGAACCTATTTGAATACTTTCGGATTAAAAGAGGATACGGTACACGATTGGTTTAAGAAAACTGAACACGAACTTGACATTACTTCGTATACTTTCATTAGCAGTACAGATGAAACTAAATCGAAGAACCGAAACAAAATATGGAGGGAGTTTCTTACTAAGCGGTTCAATAGCCTTAAAATTCCCTCACAATATTGTCGTAGGCACACGAACAGGTTGTACTTGGAAAGTCAGCATCAATTATATAACGAGTATCTGAAACAATGTGATATTAACAGTCAAGGAAAGCTGTCATACGCGATTTTTGAACATTTTTTTGTAATTAATTAAGCTTGTACCAACCAAAGAAATACTATTGTGATACTTGTAGGGCTTACGATGTTAACAACGTTGAATACTTTGTTTATGGATCTCGCATAGAGAGAAAGCATTTAACTAGAGAACATAAAACTAAAGATAAAGAGGATGCTGTTAACCACAAAAATTATGCTTTTACTATGGACCTCCAGACTGAAAATTGTCATGTGGTAAATGCAAGTGCAATATATTATACGAAGAAACTGACTGTTCACAATTTTACCATTCATAACGTTTTGTAAGTTATGTTACATGATGCTACGGATTACTGGTGGGGTGAAGCTGAAGAACATTTAAGTAAAAATTCGAATGATTTCATTGTTAAGGTCAAGAATATTCAATTGCAAGAGGGTGAAATTTTAATTTCCTTTGATGTTTGATCATTATTTCCTAGTGTACCAATTCCACAGACCTTGGACTATCTTGAGGATTTACTCGAATTAAACAACTATAGAAAAGAAGTAATAGAAGAATATATAAACTTTACAAAATTTTGTATGAAACTAAATTGCTTTCGTTTCAATGACAAGTTCTATGAACAACATGAAGGAACCGCGATGGGTAACTGTTTATGTCTTCATGAGTCGATTTGAAACTGAAGCAAAAGAAGAATTCTAGTATTTTCCTAGGATTTGGCTTAGGTATATGAATGACATTTTTGCCGTGTTTGACACTAAGATTGCGGATGCAGAAAACTTCATTTCCAAATTAAATAGTCGTTTCACTTCTGTAAAGTTTACATATGAACTATGAAATAATGGAAAATTTCCATTTTTAGATGTATTAGTAATTAAAAATAGTGACAATAGGTTAGAATTTGATATATATAGAAAAGATACCAGTACGATCAGATATATCCCTAATGACTCTCACCGCTGCTATCAACATAAAATGACAAGTTTTAATTTTCTTGTCCATCGTTTACTAAGTTTCCCTCTCAGTAATGAGAGCTTTGAAAAAGAAAAAGTAGTAATTAAAGATATAGCTGTGAGTAATGGTTCTCCTAAAGATATAGTCGAAAAACAAATTAGGAAGCGTAAATTTAAGGACACACTTCGTAATTCTACGACCTTTCAAAAGGATATAGAGACTCCAAAATATGTATCCATCTCGTACGAACCCCGGTTTACTCGTGGTTTGAGTAAGGTCTTCAAAAACTTGGGTATAATAGCGATTCATTCGTAGACAATCCAAAGGATAAAATTATTCCAAATGAAAGGTCTGGGATTTACGAAATTAGTTGTAATGATTGTGATCGAAAATATGTTGGACAAACGAGACGATCAATTAACACCAGATTTCAAGAGCATATGGCTCATCTAAAATATGGAAGAACAGATAAGTCTAGTGTTGCACAACATGCTTTTGACAACAATCATAGAATAGATATTAGTAATTTAAGATTAGTTAGAAATGTGACCAATAATAGACAGTTGGATGCATTTGAGAGCATAGAAATTGTAAAATGTAAAAGTAGTATGAATATCGACAAGGGACCTATACCGTATAGCCCACTTTACGAGTTGCTTAGCAACCGATCATTGAAGCGTGATTAGTCACGCGTAAATTTCACGGTGATATCATTAGTGACGTCACCATGAAAATAGTATAAATATGGTAGATTTTGTAGTTTAAGATTACCTTTAATCGTCTCCGGATGGATGATGCCAACTTGGTTGGCGAAACGCGCGTCGAGAGAGCGTTTTTTGTTATTCGATGGATGTTGCCATCAGAACAGAAATACACTTTCATTCAAGTTTGTCACCTCTTTTATTGATCTATTCCTTTTATTGTCACTTCATTTTATTCAATTTTATTCCTAAATTTTAAGATTTAGGTGCATTGGCACCTAAATCTTTCTTTAGTAGTGGGACAGTATGCATCATTTGATTGAATTGAAACTTAAAAATTAACAGATTTATCTCCCACATGTTTACATAAGAGTTACTGAAGATGCACGTGTAAAACCATTTCCGTTTAGTTCGCTTGCTAACTATACTTGATAACTATATTATTCTTCTTGCGAAGCAGCAGACGAAAGTATTTTACCTGATGGAAAACATTTTTGAATTTAAGGAAAAGTATTAATTTGTTTGTTTGTTTAAGGCCTTTTTATTTTAAGTTTTCACAGTAAATAAAATAAATGCAAATTATTCCGAAATTTTTGCTGTTCTAATGATTAGTTGGTAGCTATGTTCATTAACTACTTTTCATCAATAAAAAAGTTATAATGTATTTTATTTTCGGCTTATAATAGATTTCTGTCTCTCCTGTAAAATTCACTTTTTTCAGATACGGGATATTGCAGTTAGGTCATCGATATATTACATTCTTTCTTCTGAAATAAATAATCAATTACTAGTATCACTTTTCAATGTGCCATGAGATATTGAGCTAATAATAAAAGGTTTATATTTAACTGTAATAAATAATGCGATTTGACATTTAAAGCGAAACGTGGAGCTTCGCGATCTAACGAATTGATTTCCCAAGGAAGGAAGTTACTTCCGTGGTAGAGCCGCAGTAAAAACGACGAAATCAAATCCGAAAAGCATGTATTCCCAATGTTATTGATATTATCCGCCACTGACCATAAACACCGTATGGGACGACTGTCGTCAAGAATCGAAAAAGTTTCTTACCTTAACCTACCGTAGGTGAAATATTTATCAGCACTGGCACAGTCGTATCTTTTTATTAGTAGTGGGACAGTTTGCAAAAGTGATACTTCACAAGTTTATGACAGGTACGCGAAAATTTGTGAATACTATCCCAAGAAATATTAGCAGGTTTTGCAATATAGGAGGATCTATAAAAATGTATTTATATTATACCTAAACAGAAAGAGAATTCCGCATGAGATAACACGCCGATAAAAAAATAATTCAGGAAATTAAAATGTGTTATGGTAATGCCTTTGTTTAAAATTTATATTTAATTATACGTTCAAGTAATGACATGGAATATCGAGGGTGGCTCTGGATATATCAGATAGGCCTCCTGCGATGCCCAGCGTCGCCGCGCCTTCGGTGCCTACTAATTAGCGGAGGTGGTTGACGCTGCCATCGCCACGAGGTGTGGCTGATTTGTTATAGCCTCCTATAGGTGGCCAAAGTACAAGTACAGGACCGGACAAACACATCAATTTAAAATACGTTCGTCTCAGTTAATGAACCATCGGGACCCGTCCGCAGCGCATTTTAAAAGCGGGATTGCAAATGAACTGTACCTACTATTATTCATAACATTTGTCGGTTTGTTGTGAAACTATGTAATTTATTGACCGCCACTTTCCGCAGCACCACGCCGCACCTCTCTTAAAACATAAGTTAGAATCACGTCCTAGAGACTCTTGATACTGGACGTAGTTCTCGCTCTTGTTGAAGTTCTTCTTCTTTTTACGTTCTATATATATATATATATATATATATATATATATATATATATATATATATATATATATATATATATATATATATATATATATATATATATATATATACATATATACGCGCTCAATTACTCATATATTCATCGAGCTTCATATATTTGTAATCGAATTGTATAAAGGGTGATATGGTAGTGGATGTTTAGCATAATCGAAAAGCACATGGAAATTCCTACTTTCTTTCATTCATCTTGATAATCGAGATATTGTGTGAATTTTTCTTCTATCCATATCTTCTATCCATATCTGTGGATTTTTCTTCTATCCATATATGTGGGTTAAAATTAATTAAATGAGTCGGACCTGCTTTTCGCATACATTATACCATTTTATTCCCTGAGTCTTATCGGCTATCGTATGGGGTGTGACATCGCGGCCCCATAAATAATCTTAATTAAGACAGGTATTGGGATGGTCGGGTGTAAAGTGACCGGTGACATGTTTTATATATGATCGACATTGTCCCTTGTAGGTAGTAATTATGCGCGTATTCCGTAGGCATTAAATAGATCGTACCTTTACGTTACTCGCAGGGACTCGCAGGTAAGTCTAATTAATTATTATTGCGGATAAGGTGGATTGTTTTATTAGTCGGATATATTTGTGGTATTTCTAGAATGCTGTAGGAGTAATTTTAGGGGGTTGTTCGCATTAGTAGACATACTTTGATAATCCTACAGGTAAAATCGACAAAAAAGCTAAGGGGGATATATAAAAACATATTTCTTAACCGAAGTTACGGAAATTACGGATTTACATTGAACACAGCAAAATGCCCTGATATTGAAATATAATAGTGATTTTGTCAAAACTAAAACTGTTTTACATATTTCGATGCGAGTTTGGCTTCCAAAGCGGCCAGCACCAAGGAACTTAAAATGCCAAAATTATAAATTTACGTTTTCAAAATACAGCAGCATATCAGTTTTTATATTTTTCGATGCGGGTTTCGCATTCAAAGTTGCCACCAACAGTAACCTGTAAATGCCGGTATTATATGTAATATAACCTAATTATGTAATGCCTTTAGTTACCTGTTAATTAGGCTTCTCATAAACATCAATAGTTAAAAGAAAAATAGTTATCTATTTTCTAGTTTCAATTCTGGATTTGTTTATTATCTGTCTAGACAAGAAATTTACCGCCATATATTGACAAGAACAAAATATCTCAGAGAAAAGAGGATCTCTTGTTGAAACCCCAGGTGTATTCAGTAATCAATTTAAATATAATTTTTTATTACTTTTTATAAGCAAAAGCGCAGTAATAAAAAAATAGAAATACGTACTGAACGTATATATTTATATCTTTGTAACTAATAATAATATATGTCAAAGAATAGTTATTTATGTTGATTAAATAAATATCATATCAATACACGTTATGAAAAGTTGTGTGGCCAAATCGAGCCAGCGAAGCGAGCGAGTTTTCCAAATTATATGAGTCAAATTAAATTAAGCTTTTCATGACGTGTTAAGTAAATTTTTTTATCTAAACCTGTTTCAAAATAGAAAATAAATGACAATTTATTTTGAATACTATTTTGCGGTTCTAAGCGTTCACACGGTTCAATCTGCTGAATTTTTGAAGCAAATTAAGTCGAAAAGAACACAGTACACTAAAGTCTATTTAATTTCAAAATTGCATACCGTATATCGATACATGACATGTACTTGAACGCAGGAAGTAAAGAATATGTATATATATATATATATATATATATACATTTGTGTATATATATATATATATATATATATATATATATATATATATATATATATATATATATATATATATATATATATATATATATATATACATTTGTGTATATATATATATATATATATATATATATATATATATATATATATATATATATATATATATATATATATATATACATTTGTGTATATATATATATATATATATATATATATATATATATATATATATATATATATATATATATATATATATATATATATATATATATATATATATATATATATATATATATATATATATATATATATATATATATATATATATATATGTATATATATGTATATATATATATATATATATATATATATATATATATATATATATATATATATATATATATATATATATATATGTATATATATGTATATATATGTATATATATATATATATATATATATATATATATATATATATATATATATATATATATATATATATATATATATATATATATATATATATATATATATATATATATTTCAAATCAAATAGAACAAATATAAATAGTAGACTAGGTTTGTGTGTGTATTCTAAGAATTTGAGTTCCGTCAAAAACTGATGTCACAAAACGTCACTGCAAGTGTTGGAGTATTAATATTTTAAATTCAAGTATAAATGATCAATGAAACATCTCGTACATCACTCTGAAGATCCTCAATGAAGGTGAGAGAACCTGTACAACTTCTAAGTGGTCCTTTTCCGTGTGTATGTTCAGATATACAACTGGTAAGTGTTGTGTCTTCCTTATTATTCGTGTATTTGCTTATTTCTCTATGTAATGAAATGCTACAAACCCAAGATTACTTTTCACTCACAAAACAATATGACTAGCAAAGAACTTCAAAGCTAATATATATATGTATATATATATATATATATATATATATATATATATATATATATATATATATATATATATATATATATATATATATATATATATATATATATATATATATATATAAACAGGGAAACCAAGGAAAATAAATAGAATAATAAGACATTTTTTTAAGAAAAATTGAGATTGGAAATTTGGAAAACGAGAGCAAGGATAGAAAGAACCAGAGAAGAAGAATATAAAAGAAAATAGGCGCTTGTGTGTGTATTCTAAGAATAGGAGTATTAGCAGGAGTATTAGGAGTATTAGCAGTTACACTCAATAGGAGTATTAGCAGTTTTCAGATAAGAAGTAGAGAGAGAGAGAATAGTAGAATAGGTTTTGAAGATTTGTATTTATTAGTCATAGCAGGAGGATAAGAAGATATGTAAGCAGAATTAGAAGGATCGTAAACAAGGAATGAACCAGAATACATCGGTCCGTATAAATGAAAGTAAGGTACCTTATAAAATATTGAAGTTAGGTCATGACCAAGGAATCATCATATAATTTGAACAGTTTTATAGTTAATTGATAAATCACAAATATTAGAGCTCTTTAATACATAAACTTTTAGTGAGACATTTCGAACTTGACATCTAAATTTTATAATAATATCACAAACGTCAAAATTTTAAATATAGGTTAAGTAGGTAGTATTTAGTGAATGTTATAAGTGTATAGTAATTATCATTTCCTCTTGCTTAATATTATTGATTAATATTAAATATTACTTAAAATTGAATCAATAAATTTGTTAAATTGATATATATCTATAATTTTTTTGTTGTGTATTGAACGGTTTTTACTTCCTTCTAGAACCGACCCTTGAGAAAAGTAAACAGGTAATTTGATAAAATGAGCATAGCCGTAGCATAATTGGTATAAAAAGGTACTTAAAATTTTTAATACTAATAAATTAATAAAATTAGATTTACCTAATCAAAATTAACGTTATAATATTATATATATATATATATATATATATATATATATATATATATATATATATATATATATATATATATATATATATATATATATATATATATATATATATATATAAATAAGAGGAAAGATATACTTAACAGTGCTATATCTGGACATACATACGGAAATGAACCATTATACACACCGAAACGAACCGCTTAGAAGTTGTACAAGTTCTTTCACCTTTATGAAGGATCTTCAGACCAGTATACGATTTATTTCATTGATCATTTATACTTGAATTTAAAATATTAATACTCTAACATTTGCAGTGACGTTTTATGACTAACTAAATGCTACTAACCCAAGATTACTTTTCACAAAACAAATATGAATAACAAAGAATTTCAAAGCTAATATATATATATATATATATATATATATATATATATATATATATATATATATATATATATATATATATATATATATATATATATATATATATATATATATATATATATATATATATATATATATATATATATATATATATATATATATATATATATATATATTCATCAACGTAGGTACCCATAGTGTGAGATGTATAGTTTGAAGAAAAGTGGGGAATTAAAAGTCTTGATTTTTCTCACATAATCCTTTAATTACTAGATTACCGGTTTCAAGATGCCTAGCATCTCATCTTCAGATCCATTTATAATTAGGGTAGCAAATTTTTTTTACCTAATTAGTACATATAGGGTAAATACACAATAATCAAAAAGGTTTTACAACAACTGACTCAATATACGTTACAAACATTTTTTAAATATTTATATCCATGTTTATAAGCGAACTTATTACTAATTTTTATCCTAAGACTTATGTATCGTTACAAATGAGAAGTTAAATTATTTATAAAAGGAAAAAAAATTAAAAGTTAATATGTTAACAGTTAAAATGACTATGGTTAATATCTTGATATATTTAAATACTTACATTTAATTACTAAGGAGTTGTCAGCATGTGATTGCAGAAAAATATATATACACATGGTAATATATGAAGATTGTAATGAATTATATTTAATAAAATTTAGGAAAACATTGTTTAATAAGTGGATGACTGTAGATTACTTGAAAATATATGCGTCCATATATATAAATTGACAAAAATATTATATAATTGGTATTTCCTTCTTGTCAATATATATATATATATATATATATATATATATATATATATATATATATATATATATATATATATATATATATATATATATATATATATATGTATATATATATATATATATATATATATATATATATATATATATATATATATATATATATATATATATATATATATATATATATATATATGTTATATGAAAATATAACGCAGACGTAAACAAAACAACGTAAACAAAACAATTAAGATTATATAACTTAGACCGTAAACAAAGTAATTAATAATGAAACTATTATCTACACTATTTATGATAGTTATAGAAAATATTAATTTTAATTAATGTGAAGGAAACACCGACTGAAAGTCACATAAATTAGATAAAGCAATAAATAATAAAATTAGATAAAGTAATAAATAATAACTAGATAAGAGTATTCTAGAATAATTTGAAAATATTGTTTGTGTCACGTACGCATCGGCGATTCCCTATATAAAATCCCAATTACAGATAAGAAGTTAGTCAGTCATAGTTAGCAACACAAGTCAGTCATTATTAATAAGACATTGAACATCAGTCCGTTATTGTAATACATCGAAGCAAGTTATCATAGTTCAGTCTTAGCAGTCTATAAGTCTCCATTAAGTTAGTATTGTACCAGAAGGTTTTGGTACAATAAATTATATAAGTTAAAATAAGTGTTTTATTCGTGTAACAAGTAATAAAAGTTTTTAAAAAATCAAATTATAAAACCGACATATAAAATATATATATATATATATATATATATATATATATATATATATATATATATATATATATATATATATATATATATATATATATATATATATATATATATATATATATATATATATATATATATATATATATTTATACTGCAGACATTTCTTAAAATAACAATCTAAATTCACGGATTCCTTTTATGCAACAATTTCATTCACTTTGCGGATGCGACCTGCACTTGCAGACAGACCATCACGAGCGCATGGAACAAGAAATCCACTCATGCCGCATACATTTTGTATGACGACACCCACTTCTTGCTATCCGGCCGCTCCACCACTTCAATTTTCTTGGCCCGTATTCCTCGCCTAAACCTCTGAATTATCTGGCAATTCAAAACAATTCTCCTGGTTCTTGATACCCTCTGAATTTATTCAACTTGCCGCCGCGCTCCTTGCTTATTTATAAAGCTAAATTTGTGAATGCAAAACTACTCCGAAAGCGGATAATAAATTGGACGCTAGAAGGGGTTGTTCCCTAACAAAAACATGCCTTTCAGACGGTTTACATCTTTTTGAGACATAATAGAGCATTTTATTTCGGGCATTATGAAAACGTTTGGTGATACACAAATTAAATAATAATAACTATATATTACTGAAATGTTATTTAAGTGAACGGCGGATATTACAATGTAAAAACCACGAATTCTAATTTTACCAGATGATGAGTAAAAGTAAGATGAAATACAACATATTTATGCTTGTTTGCTGCATAAATTATAATAATATCGCAACATGTATATAAAACTACGACTTATCAATGTAATGTTTGAAAAAAAGAAATCGAGATCTGTAATATTTAATTTTTCTGTCGTAACTCCGGTCTTACGCGACGGCTCATTTTTAAACTCGACATCGTCTATGGCGCAGAGAATGAGGCGGCAGCAGAATAAAAGATGTCCCTGGAAGTGAAAACATTTATAACAAATGTCACTCCGTGGTCAAAATGTTACTTTTGTATTCTAGCATGGTGCCGGGGGCCACGAGGGAATCGGGCCTGATCGCAAGCTTGAATTCCTTATCGGCATTACCAATCCCAGTATGCCTTGGTTTGTTCTGCGGATTTCCAATCCATTTGTAGGGTGTTCGACGTCATGCTGGTAAATGCCTAGTAAATTTTCATAGATTAAAGACTATTTGTTTGCACTTAACAGTTAATTAAGTAGATACAGATCTATTTAGATAAGAAAACTAAAAATATCACTAAAAGCTCAACTAAAAGTATTTTCCACAGATTGTTCAGAAATGTCGACATTCCTGACAAAATTTCTTGAAGAAAAAGTAAATATTTCCATACATCTAGGTATTGCTGGGCAACAAAAATAACTTTCAGGGAATATTCAATACTGAAATGTAAGGAACTAATAGCCCTTGTTATTATTTAAATAAAGTTTTTTAAAACAATTAATATTTTTTCGAAAACTTCGATACTTTACATACGTTTTGAAATTAGTAGCTTGTTATATTTACGGCTATTTGATAATTTTATTATTGCTAGAATTACTGAAAATCGGAGGAACATTATTAGAGCCATGAGAAACATTTTGAAGAACATAAGAACAACATGATAATATTTTGTTGAAAATTTTGTAATGTGATTTTTTTACAACCTCTTTATTAAAATATCCTTTGATATATCCTTTGATATAGATTTGTAAGTGTGGGACATAGCAGCTTTACATTAACTAGTTAAAAAATATTGCATTTTGCTATTTTTAATTTCATTTTATTAAATTCTAGATGTGAAATACCTATTCCAAATTAACTATATGTAGTTACAAAGGCAGCTATACTTCTGCTTGAACATCGTAAAATAATATTTTGACAATATAGTAACATGAACTTTTTGTAACTTTTTAAATCTTTTTATAGTAAAAAGTACCTATGACACCTATAATATAATATATTCACTTGAAAACTAGTGTAGTAATCATGTTGCGAATCAGAATATAATTAATCAGGAATATTAAGCAAGTTACATAACGATGAGTTGTACCTATTTTGTAATTTTGAGTTACGGCTTTTGGTTTAATTTCAGATGTCACGTACTAAAATAATACTAGAAATGGTATACACAAATTTAATAAACACTTCTGAGTTTAAAGACAATAAACTTTTAAATGAATATTATAATTTGAGCGAAAACAACTTGTAGAACAAAAAAATGTAGATCCACCCTTTACAATAAATCAATATACTGCAGCAGCAAACCCAAGGGAATCTAATTTTAAGGACGCCCAAAACATTCAACTATACATTATAGATTGATGTACTACCCACCGTTAACGATTTGAACTGGGAATATTTCCAAAATTCTGTTTCATTCAATAATATAATAATGCACGTTCCTTATCAAGATCAGATCGCTGAAAAGTGATTAGAAAGTCTTGAAGAATTAAACTACTTAGATATCAATCAGATAGAATGTCTGAGAGGCCTAATAATGTTAATGAAGCCACAGCCATTACAGAAAGAATTAACTCTTAGGAGCAAAAACAATCCCTTAGTTACGTATCCACTTCAAGACACGGAGTGCTTGAAGAGCATTTATTACTACTGTAATCTCTTTAACTTATATTATGTTACAGCCGATAAGAATTAAGTCTTGCCCATTGTCCGCATGCATTATTCATTATTATTCACGCTTTTGTTGAAAGCTTTTGTTCGGTTCTTTCGGCCTGCAAGTTAAATTTTGTGTTTTTGGAAATAAGGATTGTTTTTAAAAATCGAGTTTCTGATTTGCGAAACGTCCTTTACCTCATAGAATATACAATTTCAGATGTATCCGATGAATAAGAAGCAAATAATAACCTGGTTCCATGTTTGGACAGCGAATCAATTTCGACTTCATTTGAGTATCCAAAGAACTGTAAAAAACGTTTTCAAGTTCGGGAATCAACATAGTTTGCTGAGAAAAACAGAAAACTACGAGAAACAGGTAAATGTTATCATTAAGGTAGATTAAAACAAGACGGCACATAGTGCTACGATAAGACTAAAGAACCGCAGGTTATGAAACCTAGATGCAAATGTAAAGCAAACGCAAAAAATCGTTATAAAATGCTCCTTAATCGGTGAACATGAAAGGCGACATATTTTTTAAGTCAAGGGGCGAACATAAAGTTTTTATTAAGAAACAAGTTATGTCAATGGCAACTAAAAGGCACCTAAACCTAAACAATCCTTACAATATTTTTTGCTAGTAGAAGAGAATTATAGGGTATGCAAAACCATGTTTCTAAATACTGTTAGTATTGGACGTAGGATAGTTCTCTATTGGAAAATCTCTTTTGGGACACGTGCTCCAAGTATATTACGGCAAATATCTAATAAATTACAACCTTCCAATGATCGCCGTGAAAGCCTACTGAATTTTTGAGAGTCTTTCCCTGTTATGGCGTCGCATTATTATAGGGCGACATCTGCAGAAAAATATCTTCTGTTGGAATGGAATTATCTGCAAAATATTTACGAACTCTATGTCAAAGACTGGTAAATAAAAGAAACAATAACCCATTTCAATAGCATCATTGTCCAAAAATTTACGTTAAAGAAACATGTGCTTGTTACAGGGTTAGGCAAATTTTAGAAGACAAATTTAGAGAACACATACAGAATCAAAAAGAAGCAAAGGACGAGAAGGACGAAGATAAAAGAGGAGAAAAATGCGTTTTTACGGCCGATTTACAAGCTGTTTTGATGGTTTCTACAATCAAAAGTTCCTACACTGTACTACAAAACAAAGCTTCAAATATACAATCTTTGTTTCTACAATTTAATAAATTCTAATGTTTTTTGTTTTCTCTGGAACGGAATGTAGAGAGTATTAAATTTTATAGGACAGAATGTACTGCCCAACATCTCTCCTTTAGAAGAAACCTCATAATATACACGGATGGTCGCGGATACCAAAATAGAAACACTGTTAAGGCCAATGTTTTATCAAATTTAGCAATTGCTCATAATTTAATAATAGAACATAAATACCTTGAATTTGGCCATACACCTTGAATTTGGAGGTAGACTCGTGTCACGCCACAATCGAAAAAAAAACTCGAAAAAAAGATAAAATAATTTATATCCCAGAAGATTATATATCTGTCTTTCAGAAGGAAGAAAAAACCTGTTCCCTATCATATTAAATATTTAACTTATGATTTATTTTAAAAATTTGATCAATGCAGTATTAAAAATCTATCCAGGAAGAGCTAAAGGAGACTTGAAAGTCACAGACATTTAACATACACTCCTGAAGGTGAAATTTATTATAAAAATAGGTTGGTTGATGAATGGATGTCTATTCCTCAACGAAAAAACACCAAAATTAGGAACAATTAAAACAGTTCTACTTAGAGAGACGCAAAATAACCGGTAAAAATATAAACACCTTCAAGCTATTAAAAAAACTTTGCCTTAGTCGGGAATCTGAGGTGCTGAATTCGACCACCTCTATAAAAGTCATCCACCTAAAAAACATGAAATCCTATGTAAAATGACCTGCCCGATTCGAATTTTTTATTCGCCCTTTGATCCAGAATTGCCAAATGTGTTAAAATATGACATTTTTTAAAAAAATTAAAATTTTCATTAAAATAATATTTTTTGCAAAGTACTGCATAACTTTGTTAGTTGACGTCCGATCGGTATTAATTTTGGATATAACATCACTGCTTCCCTGACATATTGCCGTATGCCGTACAGTAGGAAATTTAGGAGTTCATATAAAACGTAAGTCATTTTTTTTTCGCTAGATGACAGAAAATATCGTCATTTTGCAGCGTAAAATGGTGAGTAGAGAAAACTTTTTTATCTTTAGAGATAGATAACTAGTATAAGCGCGAAAAATGTTGCCAATAGAGCAAGGAAACTTTTTTACTTGAACTATTTTTTCATACGACGCGACGTTTAGTTTGGGCTGTATACATTTGTAAAAACCGAACTAAATATACGAACTTGATATACCTGATTGGAAGAAATTTAGATCAAATCCCTATAATAAAAAGAGCCTCTTGGCATATTTAGCACAAAACTGATGAAAGAAAATTATGTTATACCTGATCAAATTCAAATCGTATTGGCAAGAATGTCAGAAGATAATGAAATGACAATAAAATTCACCAAAATGGAGTCGAAAGTGGTTGATCAGTTAAAAGTTTACTGGGCATGAGGAAGCTGATACGAGAATCTTATTAATTTTAAATTTAATTATTAATTTTTTTAAGACACTTTTAATTAATGGATTTGTTATTTACTCTTTGGAGTCTTTATTTTATCTATGTTTTTCTTGGTTACCTTAGATGTCGAAATTTGGGAGAAAAGAAATGTATCCCATGTTTCTCATTAAAGCACTAGCAAACCTGAAGCGTCGGGATGTTAAAATGTTAGCAGACAATTTGTTATCAATATATTGTTTATCTGGATGTGATTCTGTTGGCTTTACGTTTAGAAAAAGCTATGTAGGTTATCATGATGATATTAATTCTTCTTTAAGCATTTGTATGGTCGAAAGGACTTTAGAAGAAATATACATGAATTAAGAGCTCATATGTTTCCAACGTACAAAATAAAAAAACAATTTTTCGTACTGTTCTTAAAATGTTATTTTCTTGAATTGAAAATTTATTTTTGGTCACTAAGAACTATGTGTGTTACTTATTACAATTTATCATTGAAGTTTATTCTGTAAGTAAGGCAAGTATTATTTTTTTTGGATTTGTCGCCGACTGCAGATTCATTTATTTTCAATGTGAGAAGAGCATTTCTACAATGCGCAATTTTCAAAACAGCAAATTAATGTCCAAAGAGGCAAAACCTACATTTTTAAATATTACTCCATTTTGTAAATGTAAATTATTTAACTGTAATAACAAGTGCAAATGCCTGAAAGCAAATGTAAAATGCAATATAAGTGTCCAGTGCCAGGGGAAATGAATCGTAACATAAATATTTTAATTAGGTGTTAATATTATGTCTTATGCTTATAAAAACTGTTACCATTCCTATAATTTCCCATTCCCATAAATCCCCCATACTACATATATTAACAATAATATTGTAATGTGCATCATCTTTGTTGTACGTATGAAGAAGGTTGTGGTATTTAGTTCGGTTTTTACAAATGTATACAGCCCAAACTAAACGTCGCGTCGTATTAAAATAAAAGTTCAAGTAAAAAAGTTTCCTTGCTCTATTGGCAACATTTTTCTCGCTTATACTAGTTATGTATCTCAAAAGATAAAAAAGTTTCCTCGACTCACCATTTTATGCTGCAAAATGACGAAAAAATGGCATCTGGCGAAAAAAAATGACTTAGGTTTTACATGAACTTCTAAATTTCCTATTGTAAATTTACTACGGCAATATGCCAGGGAAGTATTGAAAAATGTTATATCCAAAATTAATAATGATCGGACGTGAACTAACAAAGTTATACACTAGTTCGCAAAACATATTATTTTAATGAAAATTTTCAGTTTTTTTTAAAATGTCATATTTTGACACATTTGGCAACTCTGGATCAAAGGGGAATCGAGCACGTCATTTTACATAGGATTTTATGTTTTTTAGGTGGATGTTCGTGACTTGTATAGAGCATCTTTAAAACGCTTCGTAGAAGGCCTCAGATTCCCAACTATATGGACTGCCACAAATTTTATGATGAACTTCGTCACGAGTAAATCAGTAGGTCTGGTACTATGGTATTTATTCCTATGTTTCAGTTTGTATAATATTAAGGAATAACAAAATTTCTTCGTATAAAATATTATTGTTTGATTTAATATACCCATTCCATTCCAGTCCATTATTTAGCTAATCTAAAAATATGATAACCGGCATACCTGCGGATTAATCCAAAAAATTTCTAAAATTATATAATAATTCTTACATATTTCAATAGTTATATATATATATATATATATATATATATATATATATATATATATATATATATATATATATATATATATATATATATATATATATAAACTATTATATATTAACTATTTCAATAGTTATCAATTTTTTTTTGTATACTGTTGAAAGCATTTTTAAATTTATTTAAGTATTATTTTCACCAATAATTGTTAAAAGTGGTTGTTTACCTCTCCTGAAACCTCTCCACTTTGACCAATTGTCAAAGTGGACTTAGCAGGTTAAGGTTAACACTTTAAGCCCACTAATCTGCATCAGAATCAACTAAGAGTGTCACACAAAACCGATGGAAACAGTGACCACGACCAGTATATTCTGACGAAGTTCGGAAACCCCAATAAATAGCAACTATATTAGACATTTTTCTAAATTGGGATATTCCTACTACTTGTCTACATCCCTCTCCACTTTGACATTTAAAGGAAAATCGAGCACTGTTCATATTTTCTAGTCTTAACGTAATACATGCGGTAACAATTTAAGTACATTCAATTGACTAGGTACAAATTAATGATCTTGGTTTGTTGGTTTTGTCAGGTATGCTATTTATTTGGATTCCAGATCTACATTTTGTAGGGCCACTCGGGTTCTTCCATTCTACAGGCCGCAGAAATACCAAATATTAAAGACATACAAATTAATATTGTGTATTTTGAGTTGAGTTAAGTTTTGTTAAGTTTAGTTAATCATTGTATACTATGTATCTCCTATGGGATGAATTTTGTTGAACACTTGCCATTTCAATAAAGTATGGAATTTTGGTTATATTTACACCATATAGCAAGGATTGACTTCAACATTGAGCAGTAATTGGCCCATACCGTTTAAGATTTAGTATTTAAACAGAGCTCTAGGAAGTATGCAATTTCATGTTCCTAGAATGAAATTTCCGAGAAAGAAGAAAAAGTATTTTTATTTTTGAGTCTATAAAATGTTTATATGTTTACTTGTTTTTCTCTGGATTTTTTGGAAATAATTCTAATGAGGTTAGTAATGTTAGTAATGCAGTTCCAGGTATGGAATTCATCACCCTCATCGTCATTTCGAACGTTTGTATTTCTTTTGTATTTAATTTAACCTTGCACTAGTGGCGCCTCGTCTGACAGACCCGAGCGCTCTTGTTGAGCGGATTAACCGAAAACTAATTATACGTCAACAGTATACATTTCAGTACCTTTTGATAGACCCGGCGCCACCGTGTACGTTACTGGACTATTTTGCGGAAACATTAATTATCCTGCATAATTTTGTACCTCATTTTATTAAATGTAAGTAATTTCATTTGAATTCTTGCATGAATGTGAACACTATATTAAGTTGACTTATTTCAGCGCAAAAATAATCATTATGAGCTATGAATAGGAACAAGCAAGGCTCCAGCGTTTACTAGAAGAAATTACTTCTGACGAGGAAGTAATTGAGGATGAATCAGATCATGACCAAGAAGTAAATGAGACGCGGGAGGAGAATACTGACACGGAACAAAGCAGAGAAGAAATAGAAGATGAATCACATACTGTTAGGCTTCGAAGAGAACCAGCGTTTACTGATAAAGACAGTGTAACTATCTGGAAGAAACACATGCCCATAGAGACTGTCCGCACTCGAGCCAAGAATAAAGTACTTCATCTTCCAGGAGTGACACCTAGAGCTAAGTTAGCTAAAACGCCTATCCAATGTTGGGTACTTTTCTTCTCTGATGCCATATTAGACATTATTGTGGAAGAAACTAATAAGTTTATTCAGACTCTAGCGGCCGGTTTCACTAGCGAACGATCGGCCCGAGCCTTTCTTGGACTATTATATATGGCAAGGTGTCTGAAAAGTAGTCTCTTAAACTATAGATTTATGGGATCGGGTGCGGGGTAGAAATATTTTTGCTGACTATGTCGCAGCAAAGATTCTTGTTTGTGTTGTGGTCAATACGTTTTGATGAGTTAACAACTCGAGATGGTCGAAGAACGTCAGACAAATTAGCCCCGATTAGATCGTTTTTAAAACTTTTTGTGAACAATTGCAAAATTAACTACACCATAAGTGAATACGCAACGATTGACGAAATGCTGTTGGGTTTTAGGGGGAGGTGTGGATTCCAACAATATATCCCTAGCAAGCCGAACAAATAAGGCATAAAAATGTTTTCACTGGTGGACTCAAAAATGTTCTACACAAAGAATTTAGAAATTTACGTTGGACAGTACCTGAAGGCCAATTTCAAGTGAAAAACGATGTAGCAAGCGTAGTGGAAATATTAATTCGATCCATATCAGGAACAGGACGCAATATCACCTGTGACAACTATTTCACAAGTTTCCCTTTGATTAATTCTTTGTTACATAATTCCAAATTGACATTCGTTGGCACTACTGTACCAAGGAAAAAGAGGAAAATACCTCCTGAGTTCCTGTACACGAAAGGTAGACCAGTCGGATCGAGTGTATTTGGATATCAAGCAAATACCACTTTGGCTTCGTACATCCCAAAGATGGGCCAAAATGTCCTTCTAGCCTCCAGCCTTCATCATGATGATTGTATCGATCCAACATCAGGAGATAAAAGTAAACCAGAGATTATAATGTTTTATTACTCGACTAAGGGTGGAGTGGACACAGTGGACCTCTTATCGTCAAATTACGATGTCGCTCGAAAAACAAGAAGTTGGTCGTATTTTATGGACTAATGAATGTGGCTGGAATTAATGAGCAGCTAGTACATACTGCCAATATTTCAGATTCTAAACTGTTGAGACGAATGTTCTTGAATAGCATTGCCTTGTCCTTGGTGGATGACCATTTAAAACGCCGCTCTTTGGCAAACAATTTGCCAATTGAGGTGAGACAAAGGCGACTAGAAGTGGCTGGGACGTCTGTGGAGATGATGCAACAACATGTTATTCCTCCTGGGACCAGAAAGAAATGTGGAGAATGCCGCAAAGAGAGCAAGACAAGATACTTCTGTATCGAATGTCACAAGTTGGATGGAGCCATTGAGGACAGTTTTCCTACAGCCACACGCTTCCATGCAGCCTGTAACGCACTTGCATGACATTGTTTTCAGCAAGGCCGATAGAAGAGCATCCCTCGTTCTTTGCACCGGCCTCTGCTACTCCTGGACCATCCCCAATCCAATGGATTTTTGGGCTTTCCCATCCACTCCAGGACTTGTTGTGGCTGGAATTAATGCGCAGGTAATACATACTGCCAATAATTCAGATTCTGAACTGTTGAGACGAAAGTTCTTCAAGATAATTGCATTGTCCTTGGTGGATAACCATTTAAAACGCCGCTCTTTGGCAAATAATTTGCCAATTAAGTGAGATAAAGGCGACAAGAGGTGGCTGGGACGTCTGTGGAGAAGATGCAACATGTTATTCCTCCTGGGACCAGAAAAAGATGTGCAGAATGCCGCAAAGAGAGCAAGACAAGACTTCTATATCGAATACTTTCATACTTCAGTATACAATACTTCTGTATCGAATGTCACAAGTTCTTGTGCATGACCCATGCTAAAACTATTTGTTCTAAATGCGTGGAACAGCCTCAAAACCACGTCGAATAAGATCTACTGTTTTGTTACTTTATGAAAAAATTGTGTTTTAATCGTTTATCTTTTGTAAAACAATTTTTTTGTGGAATATTATGTATATTGTCTCAAAATCCTGTAGCTACAAAATTCTCCATAGTTTTTTTACAAACATATAAATGGGTAATCAATAAAATGTAAAGTTAGATCCTCCCCCTTAAAATGTCCTGAATAATTTGTATTTAATTTAAGGGTCTGTGAGGCTCGGCACCACCATATTTGTTTAACACTGGGCGCCACTATTGCAAGGTTAAATTTTAGAAAACATCGGCAATTATATTTATATGCTTCTGCCTATGTTAACAACCAATTTTATTAATATTTTCAATATACCATTTATTTGTGAATATAATTATTCCCCATTTTTCGTAAATTAAACTAGAATTTAATTCCTTTAAAATCTAGTTTAGCCTTCCTTTTCCTCTCTTTTTAAATCCTATGGATTTTTAAAGAGAGTATGTCTCTCAGGAAAAGCCACACTCATGGATTCTGTGTTTCTATCAATATTTACATTCAGGAAGGGTAAACTTTTCTTAATATGTAGACCATATACTGTTACTTGACATGTATATGTTATGTCTAATACACAATTATTGAAATAAAGAGTTGACAGTTCTAGATTGAAGGGTATTAATTAAAAAGTTTACAGCGGCCTCGTTCTGATAAGGTCAGATGAAATGAATTCGATCTCACTTACGTCAGTTCCGTCGAAAATTAACATTCATTATGAATTCATGATTCGCTAACGGCGTCAGCCCCAACTGCGATATGATCACTGCCGCTTTTCGGGCCGGGAGAGGGCCGCCTGAATCATTGGATGAAGTTTTGTCCCAGGAGGGCCGTTACCGGTCCGACCCCGGCCTCTTTCACACTAAACTTAAATTGGATACTGGTCACTTTCTATAATTCAACTCGTACATCTCATAATATAACGACAAATAGCCCCACACTCCGCGTGGCTTTCTTATTTCCATAAGCCGTTTTTCAATATTTTATCTGCCAACTCCAATTTGTCACGTATAGTCTTGCCATTTCCCCATTCCACCTTCAACTTGAAAACAACTATTAATTATTACCATAATAAAACACGCAATAAAAGACTTTCATATCATTAAATATGACGTGTATTTATTTACAAAGGCCGAATAATTCGAAACTATCCAACGCTCATCATCCCCTGATAATTCACGAAATGTATATCTCGCTTTTATCATATTTTTATAAATTGCTTCGTTATGCCGTTTCACCGGAACTGCCTTACTTTTTAATTATCACTCCCTATAGAACAAATACTGATGATTCTATCGTATCCGCTGTATACTCGAACAACCCGTTAAAAATTTAGTCAACGGAAATGATAATTGGTAACTCAAATCAAAGTTTTAATTTTTTTCATGTTGCTGCTGAACAGAACTCCCTTCGCAATGCATGGATGTTAGAAAATAGATTTAGAATATCAGATGTATCGGTGGGGCGGGTCACCCTTCTGTGTACAGTACATTCCTACCCTTGGGCTAAGGGTCGGAATGCCAGTTGATAATGTATGTTGCAACACATATGCCTATGTAGGACCTGTCGAATCGGGACCCTTGATGGCTGTATTCTACAGGACCGGATTGGAAAAGGAACATTTCCAGATATAGTCTCTAAGGCCCGGTTTTACAAAAGTAGTTCAACTCGAGTTCAAAGTTAAACTTAAGTTCAGCAATTATTTAATGTTTTACATGTTGGGTTTAATAAATGAGCCCGGCTCAATGTTGGGCTCATCTGAGCTCAGGATGCTGGGTAGTATAAGCATGGCTCAAGACGTTGCGAGTGCGCACAATCGAGAAAACTGTTGGATTTTTAGTTTGACGTTAATAAATTCTAACCTAACAAAATTTATTTTGGTTATTTTATTGCGAATCTCAACCAAATTCACTTATATTGCCGTCAATTCGCATTCCGAGAAGCTCCTTTATATCTAAATCCGTAGAAGACATATTTACTTCTTTCGGTGGCCCCCCTCCTGTGCCTAATGTGTGGCGCCTTTCCTCTGCAAACTTCTGTTTTGCTCTTTTCTTTAGATTTTCATACTTTTTTTTTGAATTTTGTCTGTCCTGAACACCTCCAGAATTGTTATTGAATTCTTCCTCAATTTCTTTCCAGCAGAGCAATTTTTCTTTGTTTGTGTCAACTTACATTCAATAATATGTTTGTATTTTAATTAATGAAGTTAAAATGCCTTCTTCTCTTCGGCTGAAATTAAGGGCTCTTTTTTATCTTCACCCATAGCCAAAATAAACAGCGTGAGAATCGCCACCAGCAAGTCGAAAAACAAGAAACCCTGCAATCTACAACACCACAAACATATCGTATTATCAAAATCATGCCAGTAGACTCTTCGGACTTACCTTTTGAACTTACGGATTGTTTTTACAATTACGTTTAAGCTTGAATATTTTAGAATTAAATATGTTGTAATAACATAACCACGCTAACAAACACTGTAAATACACCACCAAACAAGTAAACAGTTCATTACATTTCTCAATTGGCATGCGTATTTCTGTCAATTTGTTGCCAACCTGCAAATATTGTACGCTTAGTTGAACTTCCCTACTTCTGGATATGTAAAACAACAACAGCAGTTCCCTGCTGGCTCAGCTAAGCTCAAGCTCAAGTTAGTGAGGTTTGAACTCGGCAATTGTAAAACCGGGCCTTAGTAAGTAAGAAAATTTATTCAGGTTCGTTTTAAATACCAAAATGCAGCAGTATTGACACTGTTTGAAGAAGGTTCGTGTAAGAAAAATGTCCGGTACGCCATTGAATGTTTCCCTTTCATATGTACTCCAGTTGCTATGTCAGGGGGATTCCCTCGGGCAATAGGACCGGCAAGTAGTGTTTTTTTTATATGTTGTTCGAGACGGTTAGAAGGTAACAATTCCAAGTTTCCGTCATCCCCACCCCTGAGCTCGCACGAGGAGGGGGAAACAACCACCAAAAATCGGCACTCCATTTTTTGGGCTTTAATTCATGTGTTGTGTTTCTTAGCGCAAAACGCTTCCTGTAAATGTTGTAGAAGGTAAAATTCCCTACAATACTTTTTGAACAACCAATGGCGATGGAGCTATGAAGCGCTGAAGACAGGGCAAAATCGTGACTGCCAAAATTTTCACAGTCTCGCCACTTTGGAGCGCAATAAGCTATGGAACACTTGGTTGTAGCGTCAAAGTTGTAGCGTCAATCGATCAAATTTGTTTGATTTCATTTATCAATAAAGGTGTCATGTTACATTTTTTGAAAATAATACTTTTTGCAATTTTTGAACACTCCTGGTACATATATTATAATGTTTCGAAGACATTTTTTGATGAGAAATGTCACACATAAAATGAAAATGTTTAGTGGATAAAGGTGTTATGTTACATTTTTAATATTTTTTCCCCCTATTTACATATTTTTTACATATTTACATTGGCTTTTCTTTCCCAACAAGTAGATACCTACTTTTAGACAGATAGACTAGATAGACAAATATCCTCCGTTGACAGGAAAACGTGTTTGTGACAATGGATCTACAACAGACCATGCCATTGCCAAAGTTATCCACATCTAAGGGCTGCTATTTAAGACAAATGTGATTATATAACATTTGTATCCACTGTGTCAAACATTCAGGCCACAAGTCATATTTTTTTAACTAGATTTAAGATATTGTCAATAGAGGCGATAATCAGTGGCATAGCCAGAATTTTAATTGAGGGGGGCAAGAGGATTGGAGAACTAAAATACCAAGGAAAGCTTTGAAAAATCATATTAACATCTTTAAATAGGTACCTAATCCAAATTCTGACAGTTCATTAAAATAGTTACTAATTAACTAAATGAAAGTGCCTTTTATTTAATAAAAAATATTGAGACAACAAAAAGTTAAATAAAAATTCGAATTATGGGTAAAGTATTTATGATCTCGGGGGGGGGGTCCCCCTGGCTACGCCACAGGCAGTAATTAAATAGCTACCTGTCTGTTATGATTTTGCAAATTACTCGAAGAAGAGGATCCTGAAATTGACCATTTATTAATTTGGTCCAACTAATGTGGAGGACCAAATAAAAACTTTTATATGCTTTGCCTTTATCAATATTTAATACTTGAGTTTTTAAAGTACTCGAGCATTGTTTTCCCGTGGTTGGACACAGCTTTCTTCATTCCGATAGAGACTTTGGACGCATCGCAGAGAATCATTAAATCCGCGAAAAAAAACAAACCATTCAGGACAATTTTTCTACAGCCACACGCTTCCATGCAGCCTGTGACGTACTTGCATGAAATTGTTTTCAGCAAGGCTGATAGAGGAGCATCCCTCGTTGTCTGCTACTCCTGGAGCATCCCCAATCCAATGGATTTTTGGCCTTTTCCATCCACGCTAGAACTTGTTGGTATGTTCTGAGCGAGTGAGAGTGTGCCGCATTTGACGTGGGTGGTACCTTGGTCAGGTTGAGCCTTGTTGAGCTTCTCAAGAACTTGAAGTGGCGCAGGGTAGTAATCTTGCGCCCCACCATACAGAGCCACCAGAATCTGTTCTCCTGCCTCTGAAATGTCACTGTATCACTGGCATCTGGATCCATGAAACCCTGGGCGATCTCTACTAAAATGGGGTATCTGTGGAAGAGCATGCATTTTAAAAATATTTTTCTTGCCACACCCGAAGATGAAGTGTCACATCCACTAATCGCGTGAAGGAGGAGAACATTTTCTGGTGAGTTGAATTTGTAAGATGTTGAGGAGTAAAATGCATCTGTCGAATTTCCTCTCACAGGTTTGTGAAGGTAAACGTTTCTAGTCTCAGGTGAAGTCCCAATGAGCAGAACGAGCAAGTCAATATCCTCGCCCACCATAGAAATGGCCTCATATTCCGATGCAAATGATTTTGCAGTGAAATGTAAAAATATGCCAAGGTTACGATTTTCCCTTCCTTCAGCGCTCCGTGGTTCTGTCGCTATTGGTTGTACAAAAGACAACACGCACAACAAAGGCGTTAGTCCCAAAACTGGAAAAAGTGCCGATTTTTGATCGTTATTTTCCTCTCCCCAAGCGAGCTCGGGGATGGGGATGACGGAAACATGAAATTGTTATCTTCTCAAACAACATATGAAAAAACTAAACTTGCCGGACCTATTGATCGAGGGACTTCCATTTTAAGTCTCTGTCGACTGGAGTAATTAACACGATAACTTGAATATGACAAGAGTCCTGTAAAATATACTGTAAAAATTTATTTTTCAAGATTACTCGATTGCTTGATTATCGAATATTTTGAAGAAAAGTAGCCGCCAGCTAAACTTAAGATCAAGTTAAAATGTAGCTGAAAAATGTTGTTGAAAAGTGTGTGGAATTTCCATAACATTGGACGAAACCACTGATACTATATTAGTGATACCCCGCGGCTAGCAAATTTTTATTCATGTGTTTATTTTCAAAGCAAACCTCGATTTTGATTCAGGAAATATCTGATTTTCAAACGTTGGAAAATCAGATTATGTTAAAGATATATCGTTTTCCTAGCTGCAAACAAAAATTTATATAATAACACCTTAGTACAGGAATTTTCTTCTTTAAATATATAATTTCTATTCAGATAAGGATTTCCGTTCACGTGAATTCGTTATTCCACATATTCGTTATTCCATTCAACATGAACGTGGAATAAGGTGCTTCAAATGAAATTAATTGAACTGCTGGCAGGTAATGTTCTAAAAAGTTATATTTATGAGGTAGGTACCTCTTCAATACTTTTACGTAAGGTACCTATATATTTTCAAAGATAAATATCCCAATTGAACAAGATAATATTCCATCCAGTCCAACATCCGAACCCAACATTACGTTCAACAAATATTGAACTTCTTGTAAAATAAAAGCAATCCTAAGTTTCTCATTAGTTTTTGTTAATTGAGGTTTATTAATTATTTTAGATATATTCTCTCATTATTGCATTGTAATATCACCACTAGTTATACTTACATATAGATCTTCTCTCTTTTTTTTAATAAATACTATTAATATTATTTCCAATGGATTTTGGTTTGGCCCGTGGTCCATACTAAATTTTTATATTCGGTATCCTACAAAAATGAGTTGCGCGTGCCTGTGCCTCATTGTGCCTCATTGAAGGCACGACAGACGTAGGGTGGAGTGTAAGTGCTGGTTTCACAATTTATGAATACAACCCTGTCTCCATGACTGTGTCAATTTGTTACATTTTACTTAGCTGGATCCTGCTTGTTTGATTTCAAATAATTTCAAGCACGTTTATCAAATGGAAATATAACCCACTAATAATATGAGATTGTCGAACATTGATTTATTCATTATTTTAAAATATTAATTTAACTATTAACTGCAGATAACTCAAGTATTATAGATAAACATATTTCAAAAAAGTACAACAGATGTCTTAATTAACGAAAATAACGTACATATAGGCAAGAAATGAAAGATGATATGAAAATATATAACCATCAAGAAAATTCTTATGGTCATTGTGAAGGATATGTAAGCTTATCAGATATCCGAAAATCACAAAGAGGAATCTCTATTCACTTTAACTTTGCAGTGGTGGGTTGCACTTAGTGAGCCCGATTTATAATAGGCAAAGTAGCAAGAGTTTTGTAGGTTGTTTAGTTCTAGGTGTTAATAGCTTTACCCATTAGGTTTAATATTTACATATTATTATTAGTCATCAAAAACTCACAAAACGAAATTTAGTTAATATGAAACCCAATCAACAAACGTCCAAATACGACCGATGCTTATGAAATAAAATTAATAATAAAAAATTAACTGCGCTACTTTAGGAACTATTTTCACTTCTGTAAATCTACCTGCCGTCTACACCAATCATTAAATAACAATGTAACCAGTTTATTACAGCATGTGAATATTTCACAGTCGAAAGCTTCTGACTAGTTCAGAGTGAATAAATTACATCTTAACGAGTCGAAAACACAAACCGTGTTTTTTCAACCCGGGACTTGTTTGTATCATGGACTGAGTCAATCCTGAAAGTGTACAATTTTTAGTAGTGATTATGGATCTCTATCTGCGTTTGGATAAACATATAGATTATCTATCTAGTAAACTATCTAACGTTGTATCTGATAAGAAAGATAATCTCAGTATTATCTCAAAATATCAGGAAAACACTTATTTCTCTATCTCTCAAAATTTATTCTTTTATGCTATACTAACCTGGGGATACGCCTCTCATGAGTCATGACACGGTTGACAATTAGGCAAGATGTAAGGTAAACATTTATAAAACTAAATATCTTAACAATTCCTAATTATTATATTCTTATGGCGCTCATGTATGTTAAACGAACCATCAACAAATATTTCGAACAATAAAATACACGAATAAAATGACACAGATAACAAATTCGTATATAGATTATATGTATTAGATTAGTTAAATGCCAGAAGGCATTAAATTATTATGGCCCAATTTTTTTTAATAATAAGTTACCACCAGACAATCCGAAAAGAAAATTAAATTTTAGAATTGAACAAATTTTGCTGAATGGAGATACCACTCATATGAAGAATTTTTGATATTTTAATTCTGATATTTTATGTTAAAATATTCAGTGCTTTTATCCTATATGAATAGCAAAGAACATAAAAGCCAATAAATATGTTCCAGGGTGAAAATTGGATTTTTGTTTTCAAATTTTCGAAATAACAAGTGATACATAAGATTCAGCAAATAATTTTAGTTTTGACAATTTCTGTATCACTCACCCTCTTTTTAAATGGTTCGGATTTCTATTGTATATGTAAATCAATATTTTCTAGCATATAACTAGGAAAAGTAGTTGTAGTAGTAGTTTGTCAAAAACTAATGCCATAAAATGTCACTGAAAGTGTTGAAGTATTAATATTTTAAATTCAAGTATAAATGATCGATAAAACAAATCATACATCACTCTGAAGATCCTCAAAGAGGGTGAAAGAACTTGTATAACTTCTAAGTGGTTCGTTTCCGTATATATGTCGAGATATACAACTGGTAAGTATGTATGCCTTAATATTCATCTATTTACTTGTTTCTCCATGTAATTAATTGCTATGTATGCCTAAGGCTTTTATTTATATTTGTTCTCTTTGAACATATTATATATAAAAGCATTAGGCATACATACTGTATGCCTAATGCTTTTATATATAATATGTTCAAAGGGAACAAATATAAATAGTAGAATAAGTTTGTGTTTTCTATGAATATCAGTTCCGTCAAAAACTAATGTCATAAAATGTCACTAAAAGTGTTGAGGTATTAATATTTTAAATTAAAGTATAAATGATCAATAAAACAAATCGTACATTACTCTGTAGAACCTCAATGAAGGTGAAAGAACTTGTACAACTTCTAACTGGTCGTTTCCATATATATGTTCAGATAATATGCAACTGGTAAGTCTTTCTAAGGTCTTTCTTATTATTCATCTATTTGCTTATTTCTCTATGTATGTAATGAATTGCTACATACCCAAGATTTCTTTTCGCAAAACAAATATATATAGCAAAGAGTTGCGCTATATATATATATATATATATATATATATATATATATATATATATATATATATATATATATATATATATATATATATATATATATATATATATATATATATATATATATATATATATATATATATATACTGCCGTCATAAGTAAAAGTGCAGTAACTACATAATTGTAAATTGTTGAGGAGAAAGGAAAATGATGTAGTGTCAAGTTTTCGTACAATATCTTTGATTATATTAAAATGTAGCTTTTTGATAAATAGTAAAATTTTCCATTTTTTCCAATAAAACTAGGAATATTTTGATATTATTTGGTTTTTTCAATAAAAAATCAGATACTTTAAAATAGTTTTAAGAAAAAGTGCAAATATTGAAATTACTACATTCTATCCTCAAACAGAACCATATATTACCATAAACTAATATGCAGTATGTAACAACTTGCGATACAAAAGGATACTTTTTCGAAAAAAATACTACCAATTATATATAAAAAATGTTTTTTTAAGGAAAACGCCAAACCATTATTTATATTTTTCTATTCTATTAAATATAAACATAAGAAAAATATGGAAAAGTGGAACATGGAAAGAAGAAATAAAATCCAAATGGACGAATAAAGAAAAATACAATAATAAAATCATCTAAAGAAAATCTGTTTATATAACGGGAAGGTCTTCCCAAAACTTCCTACGATTTTTTGGCATTAATGGTAGGACGTTTTTCAATAAGTCCGACTTAATATCTTGGTCAATTCCAATTGGCTTCTGCGACGCATCTGGAATATGGTAAATGGTTTTTACAGACGCTTTTTGAGAAATTGTAATTCGCAGATTTCTCCCTCAAAGGAGGTTTTATACTTGATAGTATCGGAAACCCTCCGTGCTATCATATATACAATATCTTTGATTATTGATTATTATTATTGTCACTTTTTCGACTTTATATATATATATATATATATATATATATATATATATATATATATATATATATATATATATATATATATATATATATATATATATATATAAAGTATATTATAAATAATATCTTAGAGCTTAGAATTGGGAGGAAAACTAGAAGAGAATCATT
>CAXKVY010011505.1:0-17971 GCA_964058915.1 Tetropium fuscum
GATTTGTATTTATTAGTCATAGCAGGAGGATAAGAAGATATGTAAGCAGAATTAGAAGGATCGTAAACAAGGAATGAACCAGAATACATCGGTCCGTATAAATGAAAGTAAGGTACCTTATAAAATATTGAAGTTAGGTCATGACCAAGGAATCATCATATAATTTGAACAGTTTTATAGTTAATTGATAAATCACAAATATTAGAGCTCTTTAATACATAAACTTTTAGTGAGACATTTCGAACTTGACATCTAAATTTTATAATAATATCACAAACGTCAAAATTTTAAATATAGGTTAAGTAGGTAGTATTTAGTGAATGTTATAAGTGTATAGTAATTATCATTTCCTCTTGCTTAATATTATTGATTAATATTAAATATTACTTAAAATTGAATCAATAAATTTGTTAAATTGATATATATCTATAATTTTTTTGTTGTGTATTGAACGGTTTTTACTTCCTTCTAGAACCGACCCTTGAGAAAAGTAAACAGGTAATTTGATAAAATGAGCATAGCCGTAGCATAATTGGTATAAAAAGGTACTTAAAATTTTTAATACTAATAAATTAATAAAATTAGATTTACCTAATCAAAATTAACGTTATAATATTATATATATATATATATATATATATATATATATATATATATATATATATATATATATATATATATATATATATATATATATATATATATATATATATATATAAATAAGAGGAAAGATATACTTAACAGTGCTATATCTGGACATACATACGGAAATGAACCATTATACACACCGAAACGAACCGCTTAGAAGTTGTACAAGTTCTTTCACCTTTATGAAGGATCTTCAGACCAGTATACGATTTATTTCATTGATCATTTATACTTGAATTTAAAATATTAATACTCTAACATTTGCAGTGACGTTTTATGACTAACTAAATGCTACTAACCCAAGATTACTTTTCACAAAACAAATATGAATAACAAAGAATTTCAAAGCTAATATATATATATATATATATATATATATATATATATATATATATATATATATATATATATATATATATATATATATATATATATATATATATATATATATATATATATATATATATATATATATATATATATATATATATATATATATATATATATATATATATTCATCAACGTAGGTACCCATAGTGTGAGATGTATAGTTTGAAGAAAAGTGGGGAATTAAAAGTCTTGATTTTTCTCACATAATCCTTTAATTACTAGATTACCGGTTTCAAGATGCCTAGCATCTCATCTTCAGATCCATTTATAATTAGGGTAGCAAATTTTTTTTACCTAATTAGTACATATAGGGTAAATACACAATAATCAAAAAGGTTTTACAACAACTGACTCAATATACGTTACAAACATTTTTTAAATATTTATATCCATGTTTATAAGCGAACTTATTACTAATTTTTATCCTAAGACTTATGTATCGTTACAAATGAGAAGTTAAATTATTTATAAAAGGAAAAAAAATTAAAAGTTAATATGTTAACAGTTAAAATGACTATGGTTAATATCTTGATATATTTAAATACTTACATTTAATTACTAAGGAGTTGTCAGCATGTGATTGCAGAAAAATATATATACACATGGTAATATATGAAGATTGTAATGAATTATATTTAATAAAATTTAGGAAAACATTGTTTAATAAGTGGATGACTGTAGATTACTTGAAAATATATGCGTCCATATATATAAATTGACAAAAATATTATATAATTGGTATTTCCTTCTTGTCAATATATATATATATATATATATATATATATATATATATATATATATATATATATATATATATATATATATATATATATATATATATATATATATATATATATATATATATATATATATATATATATATATATATATATATATATATATATATATATATATATATATATATATATATATGTTATATGAAAATATAACGCAGACGTAAACAAAACAACGTAAACAAAACAATTAAGATTATATAACTTAGACCGTAAACAAAGTAATTAATAATGAAACTATTATCTACACTATTTATGATAGTTATAGAAAATATTAATTTTAATTAATGTGAAGGAAACACCGACTGAAAGTCACATAAATTAGATAAAGCAATAAATAATAAAATTAGATAAAGTAATAAATAATAACTAGATAAGAGTATTCTAGAATAATTTGAAAATATTGTTTGTGTCACGTACGCATCGGCGATTCCCTATATAAAATCCCAATTACAGATAAGAAGTTAGTCAGTCATAGTTAGCAACACAAGTCAGTCATTATTAATAAGACATTGAACATCAGTCCGTTATTGTAATACATCGAAGCAAGTTATCATAGTTCAGTCTTAGCAGTCTATAAGTCTCCATTAAGTTAGTATTGTACCAGAAGGTTTTGGTACAATAAATTATATAAGTTAAAATAAGTGTTTTATTCGTGTAACAAGTAATAAAAGTTTTTAAAAAATCAAATTATAAAACCGACATATAAAATATATATATATATATATATATATATATATATATATATATATATATATATATATATATATATATATATATATATATATATATATATATATATATATATATATATATATATATATATATATATATATATATTTATACTGCAGACATTTCTTAAAATAACAATCTAAATTCACGGATTCCTTTTATGCAACAATTTCATTCACTTTGCGGATGCGACCTGCACTTGCAGACAGACCATCACGAGCGCATGGAACAAGAAATCCACTCATGCCGCATACATTTTGTATGACGACACCCACTTCTTGCTATCCGGCCGCTCCACCACTTCAATTTTCTTGGCCCGTATTCCTCGCCTAAACCTCTGAATTATCTGGCAATTCAAAACAATTCTCCTGGTTCTTGATACCCTCTGAATTTATTCAACTTGCCGCCGCGCTCCTTGCTTATTTATAAAGCTAAATTTGTGAATGCAAAACTACTCCGAAAGCGGATAATAAATTGGACGCTAGAAGGGGTTGTTCCCTAACAAAAACATGCCTTTCAGACGGTTTACATCTTTTTGAGACATAATAGAGCATTTTATTTCGGGCATTATGAAAACGTTTGGTGATACACAAATTAAATAATAATAACTATATATTACTGAAATGTTATTTAAGTGAACGGCGGATATTACAATGTAAAAACCACGAATTCTAATTTTACCAGATGATGAGTAAAAGTAAGATGAAATACAACATATTTATGCTTGTTTGCTGCATAAATTATAATAATATCGCAACATGTATATAAAACTACGACTTATCAATGTAATGTTTGAAAAAAAGAAATCGAGATCTGTAATATTTAATTTTTCTGTCGTAACTCCGGTCTTACGCGACGGCTCATTTTTAAACTCGACATCGTCTATGGCGCAGAGAATGAGGCGGCAGCAGAATAAAAGATGTCCCTGGAAGTGAAAACATTTATAACAAATGTCACTCCGTGGTCAAAATGTTACTTTTGTATTCTAGCATGGTGCCGGGGGCCACGAGGGAATCGGGCCTGATCGCAAGCTTGAATTCCTTATCGGCATTACCAATCCCAGTATGCCTTGGTTTGTTCTGCGGATTTCCAATCCATTTGTAGGGTGTTCGACGTCATGCTGGTAAATGCCTAGTAAATTTTCATAGATTAAAGACTATTTGTTTGCACTTAACAGTTAATTAAGTAGATACAGATCTATTTAGATAAGAAAACTAAAAATATCACTAAAAGCTCAACTAAAAGTATTTTCCACAGATTGTTCAGAAATGTCGACATTCCTGACAAAATTTCTTGAAGAAAAAGTAAATATTTCCATACATCTAGGTATTGCTGGGCAACAAAAATAACTTTCAGGGAATATTCAATACTGAAATGTAAGGAACTAATAGCCCTTGTTATTATTTAAATAAAGTTTTTTAAAACAATTAATATTTTTTCGAAAACTTCGATACTTTACATACGTTTTGAAATTAGTAGCTTGTTATATTTACGGCTATTTGATAATTTTATTATTGCTAGAATTACTGAAAATCGGAGGAACATTATTAGAGCCATGAGAAACATTTTGAAGAACATAAGAACAACATGATAATATTTTGTTGAAAATTTTGTAATGTGATTTTTTTACAACCTCTTTATTAAAATATCCTTTGATATATCCTTTGATATAGATTTGTAAGTGTGGGACATAGCAGCTTTACATTAACTAGTTAAAAAATATTGCATTTTGCTATTTTTAATTTCATTTTATTAAATTCTAGATGTGAAATACCTATTCCAAATTAACTATATGTAGTTACAAAGGCAGCTATACTTCTGCTTGAACATCGTAAAATAATATTTTGACAATATAGTAACATGAACTTTTTGTAACTTTTTAAATCTTTTTATAGTAAAAAGTACCTATGACACCTATAATATAATATATTCACTTGAAAACTAGTGTAGTAATCATGTTGCGAATCAGAATATAATTAATCAGGAATATTAAGCAAGTTACATAACGATGAGTTGTACCTATTTTGTAATTTTGAGTTACGGCTTTTGGTTTAATTTCAGATGTCACGTACTAAAATAATACTAGAAATGGTATACACAAATTTAATAAACACTTCTGAGTTTAAAGACAATAAACTTTTAAATGAATATTATAATTTGAGCGAAAACAACTTGTAGAACAAAAAAATGTAGATCCACCCTTTACAATAAATCAATATACTGCAGCAGCAAACCCAAGGGAATCTAATTTTAAGGACGCCCAAAACATTCAACTATACATTATAGATTGATGTACTACCCACCGTTAACGATTTGAACTGGGAATATTTCCAAAATTCTGTTTCATTCAATAATATAATAATGCACGTTCCTTATCAAGATCAGATCGCTGAAAAGTGATTAGAAAGTCTTGAAGAATTAAACTACTTAGATATCAATCAGATAGAATGTCTGAGAGGCCTAATAATGTTAATGAAGCCACAGCCATTACAGAAAGAATTAACTCTTAGGAGCAAAAACAATCCCTTAGTTACGTATCCACTTCAAGACACGGAGTGCTTGAAGAGCATTTATTACTACTGTAATCTCTTTAACTTATATTATGTTACAGCCGATAAGAATTAAGTCTTGCCCATTGTCCGCATGCATTATTCATTATTATTCACGCTTTTGTTGAAAGCTTTTGTTCGGTTCTTTCGGCCTGCAAGTTAAATTTTGTGTTTTTGGAAATAAGGATTGTTTTTAAAAATCGAGTTTCTGATTTGCGAAACGTCCTTTACCTCATAGAATATACAATTTCAGATGTATCCGATGAATAAGAAGCAAATAATAACCTGGTTCCATGTTTGGACAGCGAATCAATTTCGACTTCATTTGAGTATCCAAAGAACTGTAAAAAACGTTTTCAAGTTCGGGAATCAACATAGTTTGCTGAGAAAAACAGAAAACTACGAGAAACAGGTAAATGTTATCATTAAGGTAGATTAAAACAAGACGGCACATAGTGCTACGATAAGACTAAAGAACCGCAGGTTATGAAACCTAGATGCAAATGTAAAGCAAACGCAAAAAATCGTTATAAAATGCTCCTTAATCGGTGAACATGAAAGGCGACATATTTTTTAAGTCAAGGGGCGAACATAAAGTTTTTATTAAGAAACAAGTTATGTCAATGGCAACTAAAAGGCACCTAAACCTAAACAATCCTTACAATATTTTTTGCTAGTAGAAGAGAATTATAGGGTATGCAAAACCATGTTTCTAAATACTGTTAGTATTGGACGTAGGATAGTTCTCTATTGGAAAATCTCTTTTGGGACACGTGCTCCAAGTATATTACGGCAAATATCTAATAAATTACAACCTTCCAATGATCGCCGTGAAAGCCTACTGAATTTTTGAGAGTCTTTCCCTGTTATGGCGTCGCATTATTATAGGGCGACATCTGCAGAAAAATATCTTCTGTTGGAATGGAATTATCTGCAAAATATTTACGAACTCTATGTCAAAGACTGGTAAATAAAAGAAACAATAACCCATTTCAATAGCATCATTGTCCAAAAATTTACGTTAAAGAAACATGTGCTTGTTACAGGGTTAGGCAAATTTTAGAAGACAAATTTAGAGAACACATACAGAATCAAAAAGAAGCAAAGGACGAGAAGGACGAAGATAAAAGAGGAGAAAAATGCGTTTTTACGGCCGATTTACAAGCTGTTTTGATGGTTTCTACAATCAAAAGTTCCTACACTGTACTACAAAACAAAGCTTCAAATATACAATCTTTGTTTCTACAATTTAATAAATTCTAATGTTTTTTGTTTTCTCTGGAACGGAATGTAGAGAGTATTAAATTTTATAGGACAGAATGTACTGCCCAACATCTCTCCTTTAGAAGAAACCTCATAATATACACGGATGGTCGCGGATACCAAAATAGAAACACTGTTAAGGCCAATGTTTTATCAAATTTAGCAATTGCTCATAATTTAATAATAGAACATAAATACCTTGAATTTGGCCATACACCTTGAATTTGGAGGTAGACTCGTGTCACGCCACAATCGAAAAAAAAACTCGAAAAAAAGATAAAATAATTTATATCCCAGAAGATTATATATCTGTCTTTCAGAAGGAAGAAAAAACCTGTTCCCTATCATATTAAATATTTAACTTATGATTTATTTTAAAAATTTGATCAATGCAGTATTAAAAATCTATCCAGGAAGAGCTAAAGGAGACTTGAAAGTCACAGACATTTAACATACACTCCTGAAGGTGAAATTTATTATAAAAATAGGTTGGTTGATGAATGGATGTCTATTCCTCAACGAAAAAACACCAAAATTAGGAACAATTAAAACAGTTCTACTTAGAGAGACGCAAAATAACCGGTAAAAATATAAACACCTTCAAGCTATTAAAAAAACTTTGCCTTAGTCGGGAATCTGAGGTGCTGAATTCGACCACCTCTATAAAAGTCATCCACCTAAAAAACATGAAATCCTATGTAAAATGACCTGCCCGATTCGAATTTTTTATTCGCCCTTTGATCCAGAATTGCCAAATGTGTTAAAATATGACATTTTTTAAAAAAATTAAAATTTTCATTAAAATAATATTTTTTGCAAAGTACTGCATAACTTTGTTAGTTGACGTCCGATCGGTATTAATTTTGGATATAACATCACTGCTTCCCTGACATATTGCCGTATGCCGTACAGTAGGAAATTTAGGAGTTCATATAAAACGTAAGTCATTTTTTTTTCGCTAGATGACAGAAAATATCGTCATTTTGCAGCGTAAAATGGTGAGTAGAGAAAACTTTTTTATCTTTAGAGATAGATAACTAGTATAAGCGCGAAAAATGTTGCCAATAGAGCAAGGAAACTTTTTTACTTGAACTATTTTTTCATACGACGCGACGTTTAGTTTGGGCTGTATACATTTGTAAAAACCGAACTAAATATACGAACTTGATATACCTGATTGGAAGAAATTTAGATCAAATCCCTATAATAAAAAGAGCCTCTTGGCATATTTAGCACAAAACTGATGAAAGAAAATTATGTTATACCTGATCAAATTCAAATCGTATTGGCAAGAATGTCAGAAGATAATGAAATGACAATAAAATTCACCAAAATGGAGTCGAAAGTGGTTGATCAGTTAAAAGTTTACTGGGCATGAGGAAGCTGATACGAGAATCTTATTAATTTTAAATTTAATTATTAATTTTTTTAAGACACTTTTAATTAATGGATTTGTTATTTACTCTTTGGAGTCTTTATTTTATCTATGTTTTTCTTGGTTACCTTAGATGTCGAAATTTGGGAGAAAAGAAATGTATCCCATGTTTCTCATTAAAGCACTAGCAAACCTGAAGCGTCGGGATGTTAAAATGTTAGCAGACAATTTGTTATCAATATATTGTTTATCTGGATGTGATTCTGTTGGCTTTACGTTTAGAAAAAGCTATGTAGGTTATCATGATGATATTAATTCTTCTTTAAGCATTTGTATGGTCGAAAGGACTTTAGAAGAAATATACATGAATTAAGAGCTCATATGTTTCCAACGTACAAAATAAAAAAACAATTTTTCGTACTGTTCTTAAAATGTTATTTTCTTGAATTGAAAATTTATTTTTGGTCACTAAGAACTATGTGTGTTACTTATTACAATTTATCATTGAAGTTTATTCTGTAAGTAAGGCAAGTATTATTTTTTTTGGATTTGTCGCCGACTGCAGATTCATTTATTTTCAATGTGAGAAGAGCATTTCTACAATGCGCAATTTTCAAAACAGCAAATTAATGTCCAAAGAGGCAAAACCTACATTTTTAAATATTACTCCATTTTGTAAATGTAAATTATTTAACTGTAATAACAAGTGCAAATGCCTGAAAGCAAATGTAAAATGCAATATAAGTGTCCAGTGCCAGGGGAAATGAATCGTAACATAAATATTTTAATTAGGTGTTAATATTATGTCTTATGCTTATAAAAACTGTTACCATTCCTATAATTTCCCATTCCCATAAATCCCCCATACTACATATATTAACAATAATATTGTAATGTGCATCATCTTTGTTGTACGTATGAAGAAGGTTGTGGTATTTAGTTCGGTTTTTACAAATGTATACAGCCCAAACTAAACGTCGCGTCGTATTAAAATAAAAGTTCAAGTAAAAAAGTTTCCTTGCTCTATTGGCAACATTTTTCTCGCTTATACTAGTTATGTATCTCAAAAGATAAAAAAGTTTCCTCGACTCACCATTTTATGCTGCAAAATGACGAAAAAATGGCATCTGGCGAAAAAAAATGACTTAGGTTTTACATGAACTTCTAAATTTCCTATTGTAAATTTACTACGGCAATATGCCAGGGAAGTATTGAAAAATGTTATATCCAAAATTAATAATGATCGGACGTGAACTAACAAAGTTATACACTAGTTCGCAAAACATATTATTTTAATGAAAATTTTCAGTTTTTTTTAAAATGTCATATTTTGACACATTTGGCAACTCTGGATCAAAGGGGAATCGAGCACGTCATTTTACATAGGATTTTATGTTTTTTAGGTGGATGTTCGTGACTTGTATAGAGCATCTTTAAAACGCTTCGTAGAAGGCCTCAGATTCCCAACTATATGGACTGCCACAAATTTTATGATGAACTTCGTCACGAGTAAATCAGTAGGTCTGGTACTATGGTATTTATTCCTATGTTTCAGTTTGTATAATATTAAGGAATAACAAAATTTCTTCGTATAAAATATTATTGTTTGATTTAATATACCCATTCCATTCCAGTCCATTATTTAGCTAATCTAAAAATATGATAACCGGCATACCTGCGGATTAATCCAAAAAATTTCTAAAATTATATAATAATTCTTACATATTTCAATAGTTATATATATATATATATATATATATATATATATATATATATATATATATATATATATATATATATATATATATATATATATATATAAACTATTATATATTAACTATTTCAATAGTTATCAATTTTTTTTTGTATACTGTTGAAAGCATTTTTAAATTTATTTAAGTATTATTTTCACCAATAATTGTTAAAAGTGGTTGTTTACCTCTCCTGAAACCTCTCCACTTTGACCAATTGTCAAAGTGGACTTAGCAGGTTAAGGTTAACACTTTAAGCCCACTAATCTGCATCAGAATCAACTAAGAGTGTCACACAAAACCGATGGAAACAGTGACCACGACCAGTATATTCTGACGAAGTTCGGAAACCCCAATAAATAGCAACTATATTAGACATTTTTCTAAATTGGGATATTCCTACTACTTGTCTACATCCCTCTCCACTTTGACATTTAAAGGAAAATCGAGCACTGTTCATATTTTCTAGTCTTAACGTAATACATGCGGTAACAATTTAAGTACATTCAATTGACTAGGTACAAATTAATGATCTTGGTTTGTTGGTTTTGTCAGGTATGCTATTTATTTGGATTCCAGATCTACATTTTGTAGGGCCACTCGGGTTCTTCCATTCTACAGGCCGCAGAAATACCAAATATTAAAGACATACAAATTAATATTGTGTATTTTGAGTTGAGTTAAGTTTTGTTAAGTTTAGTTAATCATTGTATACTATGTATCTCCTATGGGATGAATTTTGTTGAACACTTGCCATTTCAATAAAGTATGGAATTTTGGTTATATTTA
This sequence comes from Tetropium fuscum, assembly GCA_964058915.1. Lineage (NCBI taxonomy): Eukaryota > Metazoa > Arthropoda > Insecta > Coleoptera > Cerambycidae > Tetropium > Tetropium fuscum. The sequence goes on from CAXKVY010011505.1 coordinate 10,292, forward strand.
CACCATATAGCAAGGATTGACTTCAACATTGAGCAGTAATTGGCCCATACCGTTTAAGATTTAGTATTTAAACAGAGCTCTAGGAAGTATGCAATTTCATGTTCCTAGAATGAAATTTCCGAGAAAGAAGAAAAAGTATTTTTATTTTTGAGTCTATAAAATGTTTATATGTTTACTTGTTTTTCTCTGGATTTTTTGGAAATAATTCTAATGAGGTTAGTAATGTTAGTAATGCAGTTCCAGGTATGGAATTCATCACCCTCATCGTCATTTCGAACGTTTGTATTTCTTTTGTATTTAATTTAACCTTGCACTAGTGGCGCCTCGTCTGACAGACCCGAGCGCTCTTGTTGAGCGGATTAACCGAAAACTAATTATACGTCAACAGTATACATTTCAGTACCTTTTGATAGACCCGGCGCCACCGTGTACGTTACTGGACTATTTTGCGGAAACATTAATTATCCTGCATAATTTTGTACCTCATTTTATTAAATGTAAGTAATTTCATTTGAATTCTTGCATGAATGTGAACACTATATTAAGTTGACTTATTTCAGCGCAAAAATAATCATTATGAGCTATGAATAGGAACAAGCAAGGCTCCAGCGTTTACTAGAAGAAATTACTTCTGACGAGGAAGTAATTGAGGATGAATCAGATCATGACCAAGAAGTAAATGAGACGCGGGAGGAGAATACTGACACGGAACAAAGCAGAGAAGAAATAGAAGATGAATCACATACTGTTAGGCTTCGAAGAGAACCAGCGTTTACTGATAAAGACAGTGTAACTATCTGGAAGAAACACATGCCCATAGAGACTGTCCGCACTCGAGCCAAGAATAAAGTACTTCATCTTCCAGGAGTGACACCTAGAGCTAAGTTAGCTAAAACGCCTATCCAATGTTGGGTACTTTTCTTCTCTGATGCCATATTAGACATTATTGTGGAAGAAACTAATAAGTTTATTCAGACTCTAGCGGCCGGTTTCACTAGCGAACGATCGGCCCGAGCCTTTCTTGGACTATTATATATGGCAAGGTGTCTGAAAAGTAGTCTCTTAAACTATAGATTTATGGGATCGGGTGCGGGGTAGAAATATTTTTGCTGACTATGTCGCAGCAAAGATTCTTGTTTGTGTTGTGGTCAATACGTTTTGATGAGTTAACAACTCGAGATGGTCGAAGAACGTCAGACAAATTAGCCCCGATTAGATCGTTTTTAAAACTTTTTGTGAACAATTGCAAAATTAACTACACCATAAGTGAATACGCAACGATTGACGAAATGCTGTTGGGTTTTAGGGGGAGGTGTGGATTCCAACAATATATCCCTAGCAAGCCGAACAAATAAGGCATAAAAATGTTTTCACTGGTGGACTCAAAAATGTTCTACACAAAGAATTTAGAAATTTACGTTGGACAGTACCTGAAGGCCAATTTCAAGTGAAAAACGATGTAGCAAGCGTAGTGGAAATATTAATTCGATCCATATCAGGAACAGGACGCAATATCACCTGTGACAACTATTTCACAAGTTTCCCTTTGATTAATTCTTTGTTACATAATTCCAAATTGACATTCGTTGGCACTACTGTACCAAGGAAAAAGAGGAAAATACCTCCTGAGTTCCTGTACACGAAAGGTAGACCAGTCGGATCGAGTGTATTTGGATATCAAGCAAATACCACTTTGGCTTCGTACATCCCAAAGATGGGCCAAAATGTCCTTCTAGCCTCCAGCCTTCATCATGATGATTGTATCGATCCAACATCAGGAGATAAAAGTAAACCAGAGATTATAATGTTTTATTACTCGACTAAGGGTGGAGTGGACACAGTGGACCTCTTATCGTCAAATTACGATGTCGCTCGAAAAACAAGAAGTTGGTCGTATTTTATGGACTAATGAATGTGGCTGGAATTAATGAGCAGCTAGTACATACTGCCAATATTTCAGATTCTAAACTGTTGAGACGAATGTTCTTGAATAGCATTGCCTTGTCCTTGGTGGATGACCATTTAAAACGCCGCTCTTTGGCAAACAATTTGCCAATTGAGGTGAGACAAAGGCGACTAGAAGTGGCTGGGACGTCTGTGGAGATGATGCAACAACATGTTATTCCTCCTGGGACCAGAAAGAAATGTGGAGAATGCCGCAAAGAGAGCAAGACAAGATACTTCTGTATCGAATGTCACAAGTTGGATGGAGCCATTGAGGACAGTTTTCCTACAGCCACACGCTTCCATGCAGCCTGTAACGCACTTGCATGACATTGTTTTCAGCAAGGCCGATAGAAGAGCATCCCTCGTTCTTTGCACCGGCCTCTGCTACTCCTGGACCATCCCCAATCCAATGGATTTTTGGGCTTTCCCATCCACTCCAGGACTTGTTGTGGCTGGAATTAATGCGCAGGTAATACATACTGCCAATAATTCAGATTCTGAACTGTTGAGACGAAAGTTCTTCAAGATAATTGCATTGTCCTTGGTGGATAACCATTTAAAACGCCGCTCTTTGGCAAATAATTTGCCAATTAAGTGAGATAAAGGCGACAAGAGGTGGCTGGGACGTCTGTGGAGAAGATGCAACATGTTATTCCTCCTGGGACCAGAAAAAGATGTGCAGAATGCCGCAAAGAGAGCAAGACAAGACTTCTATATCGAATACTTTCATACTTCAGTATACAATACTTCTGTATCGAATGTCACAAGTTCTTGTGCATGACCCATGCTAAAACTATTTGTTCTAAATGCGTGGAACAGCCTCAAAACCACGTCGAATAAGATCTACTGTTTTGTTACTTTATGAAAAAATTGTGTTTTAATCGTTTATCTTTTGTAAAACAATTTTTTTGTGGAATATTATGTATATTGTCTCAAAATCCTGTAGCTACAAAATTCTCCATAGTTTTTTTACAAACATATAAATGGGTAATCAATAAAATGTAAAGTTAGATCCTCCCCCTTAAAATGTCCTGAATAATTTGTATTTAATTTAAGGGTCTGTGAGGCTCGGCACCACCATATTTGTTTAACACTGGGCGCCACTATTGCAAGGTTAAATTTTAGAAAACATCGGCAATTATATTTATATGCTTCTGCCTATGTTAACAACCAATTTTATTAATATTTTCAATATACCATTTATTTGTGAATATAATTATTCCCCATTTTTCGTAAATTAAACTAGAATTTAATTCCTTTAAAATCTAGTTTAGCCTTCCTTTTCCTCTCTTTTTAAATCCTATGGATTTTTAAAGAGAGTATGTCTCTCAGGAAAAGCCACACTCATGGATTCTGTGTTTCTATCAATATTTACATTCAGGAAGGGTAAACTTTTCTTAATATGTAGACCATATACTGTTACTTGACATGTATATGTTATGTCTAATACACAATTATTGAAATAAAGAGTTGACAGTTCTAGATTGAAGGGTATTAATTAAAAAGTTTACAGCGGCCTCGTTCTGATAAGGTCAGATGAAATGAATTCGATCTCACTTACGTCAGTTCCGTCGAAAATTAACATTCATTATGAATTCATGATTCGCTAACGGCGTCAGCCCCAACTGCGATATGATCACTGCCGCTTTTCGGGCCGGGAGAGGGCCGCCTGAATCATTGGATGAAGTTTTGTCCCAGGAGGGCCGTTACCGGTCCGACCCCGGCCTCTTTCACACTAAACTTAAATTGGATACTGGTCACTTTCTATAATTCAACTCGTACATCTCATAATATAACGACAAATAGCCCCACACTCCGCGTGGCTTTCTTATTTCCATAAGCCGTTTTTCAATATTTTATCTGCCAACTCCAATTTGTCACGTATAGTCTTGCCATTTCCCCATTCCACCTTCAACTTGAAAACAACTATTAATTATTACCATAATAAAACACGCAATAAAAGACTTTCATATCATTAAATATGACGTGTATTTATTTACAAAGGCCGAATAATTCGAAACTATCCAACGCTCATCATCCCCTGATAATTCACGAAATGTATATCTCGCTTTTATCATATTTTTATAAATTGCTTCGTTATGCCGTTTCACCGGAACTGCCTTACTTTTTAATTATCACTCCCTATAGAACAAATACTGATGATTCTATCGTATCCGCTGTATACTCGAACAACCCGTTAAAAATTTAGTCAACGGAAATGATAATTGGTAACTCAAATCAAAGTTTTAATTTTTTTCATGTTGCTGCTGAACAGAACTCCCTTCGCAATGCATGGATGTTAGAAAATAGATTTAGAATATCAGATGTATCGGTGGGGCGGGTCACCCTTCTGTGTACAGTACATTCCTACCCTTGGGCTAAGGGTCGGAATGCCAGTTGATAATGTATGTTGCAACACATATGCCTATGTAGGACCTGTCGAATCGGGACCCTTGATGGCTGTATTCTACAGGACCGGATTGGAAAAGGAACATTTCCAGATATAGTCTCTAAGGCCCGGTTTTACAAAAGTAGTTCAACTCGAGTTCAAAGTTAAACTTAAGTTCAGCAATTATTTAATGTTTTACATGTTGGGTTTAATAAATGAGCCCGGCTCAATGTTGGGCTCATCTGAGCTCAGGATGCTGGGTAGTATAAGCATGGCTCAAGACGTTGCGAGTGCGCACAATCGAGAAAACTGTTGGATTTTTAGTTTGACGTTAATAAATTCTAACCTAACAAAATTTATTTTGGTTATTTTATTGCGAATCTCAACCAAATTCACTTATATTGCCGTCAATTCGCATTCCGAGAAGCTCCTTTATATCTAAATCCGTAGAAGACATATTTACTTCTTTCGGTGGCCCCCCTCCTGTGCCTAATGTGTGGCGCCTTTCCTCTGCAAACTTCTGTTTTGCTCTTTTCTTTAGATTTTCATACTTTTTTTTTGAATTTTGTCTGTCCTGAACACCTCCAGAATTGTTATTGAATTCTTCCTCAATTTCTTTCCAGCAGAGCAATTTTTCTTTGTTTGTGTCAACTTACATTCAATAATATGTTTGTATTTTAATTAATGAAGTTAAAATGCCTTCTTCTCTTCGGCTGAAATTAAGGGCTCTTTTTTATCTTCACCCATAGCCAAAATAAACAGCGTGAGAATCGCCACCAGCAAGTCGAAAAACAAGAAACCCTGCAATCTACAACACCACAAACATATCGTATTATCAAAATCATGCCAGTAGACTCTTCGGACTTACCTTTTGAACTTACGGATTGTTTTTACAATTACGTTTAAGCTTGAATATTTTAGAATTAAATATGTTGTAATAACATAACCACGCTAACAAACACTGTAAATACACCACCAAACAAGTAAACAGTTCATTACATTTCTCAATTGGCATGCGTATTTCTGTCAATTTGTTGCCAACCTGCAAATATTGTACGCTTAGTTGAACTTCCCTACTTCTGGATATGTAAAACAACAACAGCAGTTCCCTGCTGGCTCAGCTAAGCTCAAGCTCAAGTTAGTGAGGTTTGAACTCGGCAATTGTAAAACCGGGCCTTAGTAAGTAAGAAAATTTATTCAGGTTCGTTTTAAATACCAAAATGCAGCAGTATTGACACTGTTTGAAGAAGGTTCGTGTAAGAAAAATGTCCGGTACGCCATTGAATGTTTCCCTTTCATATGTACTCCAGTTGCTATGTCAGGGGGATTCCCTCGGGCAATAGGACCGGCAAGTAGTGTTTTTTTTATATGTTGTTCGAGACGGTTAGAAGGTAACAATTCCAAGTTTCCGTCATCCCCACCCCTGAGCTCGCACGAGGAGGGGGAAACAACCACCAAAAATCGGCACTCCATTTTTTGGGCTTTAATTCATGTGTTGTGTTTCTTAGCGCAAAACGCTTCCTGTAAATGTTGTAGAAGGTAAAATTCCCTACAATACTTTTTGAACAACCAATGGCGATGGAGCTATGAAGCGCTGAAGACAGGGCAAAATCGTGACTGCCAAAATTTTCACAGTCTCGCCACTTTGGAGCGCAATAAGCTATGGAACACTTGGTTGTAGCGTCAAAGTTGTAGCGTCAATCGATCAAATTTGTTTGATTTCATTTATCAATAAAGGTGTCATGTTACATTTTTTGAAAATAATACTTTTTGCAATTTTTGAACACTCCTGGTACATATATTATAATGTTTCGAAGACATTTTTTGATGAGAAATGTCACACATAAAATGAAAATGTTTAGTGGATAAAGGTGTTATGTTACATTTTTAATATTTTTTCCCCCTATTTACATATTTTTTACATATTTACATTGGCTTTTCTTTCCCAACAAGTAGATACCTACTTTTAGACAGATAGACTAGATAGACAAATATCCTCCGTTGACAGGAAAACGTGTTTGTGACAATGGATCTACAACAGACCATGCCATTGCCAAAGTTATCCACATCTAAGGGCTGCTATTTAAGACAAATGTGATTATATAACATTTGTATCCACTGTGTCAAACATTCAGGCCACAAGTCATATTTTTTTAACTAGATTTAAGATATTGTCAATAGAGGCGATAATCAGTGGCATAGCCAGAATTTTAATTGAGGGGGGCAAGAGGATTGGAGAACTAAAATACCAAGGAAAGCTTTGAAAAATCATATTAACATCTTTAAATAGGTACCTAATCCAAATTCTGACAGTTCATTAAAATAGTTACTAATTAACTAAATGAAAGTGCCTTTTATTTAATAAAAAATATTGAGACAACAAAAAGTTAAATAAAAATTCGAATTATGGGTAAAGTATTTATGATCTCGGGGGGGGGGTCCCCCTGGCTACGCCACAGGCAGTAATTAAATAGCTACCTGTCTGTTATGATTTTGCAAATTACTCGAAGAAGAGGATCCTGAAATTGACCATTTATTAATTTGGTCCAACTAATGTGGAGGACCAAATAAAAACTTTTATATGCTTTGCCTTTATCAATATTTAATACTTGAGTTTTTAAAGTACTCGAGCATTGTTTTCCCGTGGTTGGACACAGCTTTCTTCATTCCGATAGAGACTTTGGACGCATCGCAGAGAATCATTAAATCCGCGAAAAAAAACAAACCATTCAGGACAATTTTTCTACAGCCACACGCTTCCATGCAGCCTGTGACGTACTTGCATGAAATTGTTTTCAGCAAGGCTGATAGAGGAGCATCCCTCGTTGTCTGCTACTCCTGGAGCATCCCCAATCCAATGGATTTTTGGCCTTTTCCATCCACGCTAGAACTTGTTGGTATGTTCTGAGCGAGTGAGAGTGTGCCGCATTTGACGTGGGTGGTACCTTGGTCAGGTTGAGCCTTGTTGAGCTTCTCAAGAACTTGAAGTGGCGCAGGGTAGTAATCTTGCGCCCCACCATACAGAGCCACCAGAATCTGTTCTCCTGCCTCTGAAATGTCACTGTATCACTGGCATCTGGATCCATGAAACCCTGGGCGATCTCTACTAAAATGGGGTATCTGTGGAAGAGCATGCATTTTAAAAATATTTTTCTTGCCACACCCGAAGATGAAGTGTCACATCCACTAATCGCGTGAAGGAGGAGAACATTTTCTGGTGAGTTGAATTTGTAAGATGTTGAGGAGTAAAATGCATCTGTCGAATTTCCTCTCACAGGTTTGTGAAGGTAAACGTTTCTAGTCTCAGGTGAAGTCCCAATGAGCAGAACGAGCAAGTCAATATC
>CAXKVY010011506.1:0-22539 GCA_964058915.1 Tetropium fuscum
CAACTTTTTGCGTTAATTTAATAGTCAGCAATAATGACACAAAGTCAAAAAGAAACAGAAAATTAACTTTTTCATTTTTAATATTCATAATTAATTGTGATATAAAATTACCAAATTTTATGTACTTTCAGGTAATTGTTCTGTACTGTTGACCGAATATTCGTTTTCCGGTTATTCGGCTTAACTCATATCTAATAAGAATATATAAAAATAGCGCTCAATAAGTGTTTCCTCCTATAACGAAAGCGGATTCTTAGAGGCATCAGAAATTGGTTGTTCGCCTTTTATTGGCTCCAAAAAGGAAAATATGACGGAATGGTATTGAGCAATTTCGTTTTCTTAAACATATATACCTCTTGCTAAAAATATATCTACTTCTGATATTGATCTGACTTTTGAATCTACATACTAGAATTACTTTATCCATCCATGATAATCAAGTGACAATATTTACATATAGGCTACCATTCTGAAGGTAGACTTGATAAAGAAAACATCAGAAGGATGAAGGAGATGCATAGATGGAAGACTTTCGGAACAACTATCCCTAAACGCCATATCGTATCTATGCAGCTACACGTTGCCACGAACAAAGCCCATCAGCCAATACCGGGGGAGGCTGCAGAATTTCACGTGACACTGATCACATTTTTTGGGAGGGTTACATGAAGCGGGCGGCCTACCCCTTACGAATTTGTCTCGGTCTACATAGATATTAGGGGTAAACACCGATCGTCCCTTTCTTATCGAGATCATATCTATAGCCAAGAAAATAACGCACCTGGACAATTTGGAATTACAACTCGCACTAAGAGTTATCGTTCAAATTCTTTGTATATAAGTCCTTTATTTTTGCTAGTTGCGCATTTTCGTAAAAGGCGCTGTTCATTATACCTATTGCAACAAATCGTCAAGCAAGCTTTGATAGTTTGATATAGATATAACTTTGACTTGGAATAGAGCCGTAAGAATCAGATCCATATTAGCGTAAGTAGCACACAGGCAAGTGTCACGTTTAGCGCAATTGGGTTGTACTACCCAAAATGGCTTTAAGCGACAGACGTCAAAATATGAGTTTGTGATATTGTACGTCTTCATGAAAGATTTGTGGAAATTGTGGAAAAAATATCCAAAAGAACTCTGTTATTTGCGGTCTCCTTTCTTCGTCCCATATTCTCTTTTACCGGCTCATAATATCCTATTAGAATCATCTTTAAAAAAATTTATAATATTCCTCTTCATTATTTCATAGCTTGCTTTGACTTTTAGTTTAGTTTCCATCAATCGTACTTTCCCAAATGTTTTCCAAGGTTTCATATTTTTTTCGCTCTGTAATATGCCATATTTATTTACTAATTCCCCACTTATAACTATTTTAACGTTTCACTCGTCACAAACGCTTTTGAATACCGAATACTGAACTTTTGAATATAATGTCTAATACATGAACTAGTATATATGTAAATAGGAATGCTCATTTGAAAAAGACCTATGAGACGATAATACCATTTTTATTATTAAATATGTTTTCACGGCTTTGTAAATTTTACACGGCGACCGTTTGGCTCGGAATTAGTTTTAACTTCACTGCTAAACATATGCACCGTAAGTTGGTTTGGTGCCTTCCCTATGTATGAATTTTATTGAACCTAATATCAGAGTGATTAACAAAAAAAAATAGAAAATCTGAGATACTTAATATTTGTGCATCAATAATGTAGTTGAGATGCGCATAGCTTGTGTGTCATTACAAAAAAACGAAAGAAAACAATATTACAACTAACTTTGCATTAAACTTTTTTTCCTGAAAAAAATTTAAGCTGGCGAAGTTCTGATTCGTGTGCAGCACCCTCCAGAACAGTATAAACTACTCAATTAATTATAACAACACTAGACTATATATATATATATATATATATATATATATATATATATATATATATATATATATATATATATATATATATATATATATATATATATATATATATATGTAGTTAATAGATTACGAAAATATAAAAGTATAAAATAGCATATTATATGGAAATCTCAACCAGTAGATTTTAAAAATCAAGTTCAAAGTCAGTCTGAGTTTAAAGTTGGAATTTAAGAGAACAACAAAATAAAAATTGCTGTGGACCTCATACACTTCCTTACATTGTAGTGACATTATGAAATTATATAAACTGCCTGGATTATATCAGCCCTATATTATACAAACTGCAACATAACTGCATAGTATATACTATGCGTAATTATATAATTCCGACTTTCTCAAAATCGTTCTAATGGACTAATCTGAGATAATTAATTTTATTTTGTATCATTATAATCCGCTTCTGAGAATCATTAACAGTTCCTTATGGTTCTTGACAGAATTGTTGCAGGATTTCAGACATTCTGAGTTAATTAGATATGTTGCTTCTATAAAATGTAACTCGTTTAATTACTTACAGCATACTGTTCGCACCACACATAAAATATCCTGGTATTGTTGAAGGTGATTCCATCGGGAAGTGTCAGGGTAATTCCTTCTTTTCTGTATCTTCTGATCACACCCCCATCTCCATTCTCGTCTCTTAATCTAAATCCATTTTTGTCAGCAGTGCTTTGCGCGCTGGCGTAGAAGTACGCAACTGAAAACGGGAAAAACTTTTTAATGATGTATTACTTAAATTGTAGAAGTTCAATGAAAGAAAACAAATTGTAAAAGTTGTAGGAATACAAATCTTTTATTTATAATATGGTAACATAATAACGTTGCGTCAAATTGAAGGAATACCTTGAAAAACGAGTGAGTGGTAGGACCGCTACCAATATATTAATTTGAAGTGAGTTTTACATTTATAAAATATATTTAGTTGTTTGGAATAAGTAATTCAATTATAATTAACAAGTAAACATTCAATCAATAATGTCTTCTTGGAAATTTTGTGCTCTACTTAACTATGTAAAAGAACATTTTTATGCAAATGTGCAATAACTGTCAAAAAGGATGTCAAATAGCGCCCTCTAACTACCACTGCAAAATCCATTATGACGAAGTTTATATATGACGAAGTTTATATTGCATATTATTAAGGAATAAAATCTCTCTTAAACGAGCCCCAGTTTGTTTAATTCCGTTAACCCAAACCAGAGTCATCCTTATTTTAAGAAAAGCAAGTTTAACCTTGCAAAAAAATTTTCCAGTGATTACAATAGCAATATTTAAAATATATATTCACGTGCATAGTTTCGAGAAAAATCCCGTTTTCTGATTTGCTATAACAATTGCGCCCTCTAGCGGCGATTTTTCGATATTTCGAAAATAATTTCCAGCGATTTCCATTGGCCGATTTACGTATTTTTTTCCCAAAATTATACGATAAGTAGATACTGAGATAAAGCCGGCGTCCATTCTTTCTTAGTTGGCCACCCTGTACTTTGTTGGACTGTACACTAGTGTACACTGTACAGAAGTTAAAAGTGATTGATCCGATGGGCTCCCATTCTGTGTATGCTCCTTAAGTCGTTGCTGACACGACGGAAAAGAGAAATCGCTTTTAACCTCTTGTGCATAATTCTTATGTGAATTTCGGTTCTAATTCGCCGGACTACTAGCCTTAAAGAGTGAGATTACACAAGGAATTGGTAGTTCCGTCATATATCTTAAACCATCTTGCAGTTTCACGGAGAAATTGTCAAGATTTTACGTTTTCAAGTTTACTGTTACTTTTACTTAACTACTTTTGCTTTTATTATTCAATAATGAGGTGAGTCGGTGTAAAAGTTGTTGCTTCTTGCACAAGTTCTAAATACATGTTTCAGTTATAACATATAAACAAGATTTATATGGATGTAAAAAAATAGGTACCACAGCAGTGACGGCTCGTCAGGGAAAGTTACAAAAATATATATTTTTTATAAACAAAGAAATAATTTATAAAATTATTTATATAAATAATATTTATATAAATAAGAGTAAAAGAAAATCAAAATTTTGTTGCCTAGGATTTTAGAACTTATTTTAGCTATATTTGGTGCACTGAATCTAAATATGAAATCAGTTTTTCTCTATTTCTTATGAGTTTTGTTTATACCAAATGTGCAGTTCCAATTCTATTTTGTGACGTTTTAAATTACATATAGAATGATTGGTTCCTGTATATTTGTCCTATTGTTAGTCTGCTCTCTAGTTAGTTTCAAGAAAATCCACCAGAAGGCGTAAGTATCCGATAGCTACTTAAGTGACCATGAACGCTTCAACTAGACTTGAGGTTAGTGTGTGAGTTCTCATCGTGCATGGTAGATCGAAATTGGTGGCCCCGACCGATATTTGTGTTTAGGAAAGTGTTGTTATCAAGTTAACCTAAAACGTACTGTGTTGTAGAGTGTTGTATTTACGTTGTGGAATAGAAAGAAAATGAGAATACATATTAAACGAAAACATAATAACTGTTACTGACTTTGTAAAGAGAGCTTCTCATGGATACTTTGGTGTTAGGTTTGGTGATCAACATAAAACCTGCGACCGCATCAGATCTGTAAAATTTATACATAACATTTGCGACTACCGGGAAAAGTCTGAAATTCGGAGGACCTATGGTTTGGAGAGAACCCAAAAACCACTTCGATGACTGCTATTTTTGCCCAGTAAATATTACTGGAATGAATCGAAACAACGCTAAAAAGTGGACTTATCTCGAGTTAGTCTCTGCAAGACGCCCGGTCACACACTCCAGGATGTGCCGATCCCAGCGTTTCACCAGCTTCCAGAGCTCTGTGAGGACAATTGTTGTCCCTCTACTCATCACGCTTATGATACTAATAAAGGTGATAGTGATTATGAGACGATGTCATCAATTCCTCCACGTTTCAACCAGGATGAGTTAAATGATCTCGCCACATATCTCAACCTGTCAAAAGAAGCTTCTGAATTACTGGCTTCCAGGTTGAAGGAGAAAAATTAGCTGGAAGAAGAAACCAAAATTACCTTCTACCGTACAAGAGAAAAGGATCTGCTACCCTTCTTTTCCCAAGAAGACAGTCTTGTATTTTGTCACAACATTAGAGGAGTCCTGGAAAAAATGAGTCTTCCTATTTCTTGACTTGAGTCTTCCTTTATTTGTTTAAAATGTGTCCTTCTACACAAAGGGAACAAATATGGTTCAATACCAATTGGTGACTCAGCGAAAATGAAAGAAGGATATGACAACATAGCTTTGGTCTTGTAGAAGATAAAGTATCATAAACATGCATGGGTGATTTCTGTGGACCTGAAAGTGGTAAACTTTCTCATTGGGCATCAGAGTGGCTATACCAAATATCCTTGCTTCTTGTGCCTCTGGGATAGCAGAGACAAAACACATTACTGGGTTAGAAAAGAGTAGCCTAACAGAGAAAACATGGAAGTTGGGATAAATAATGCCATTAACGATCCCTTAGTTGAACGAGAGGAAATCATCTTTCCTCCACTGCATATCAAGCTGGGTCTTTTGAAGCAGTTTGTAAAGGCTCTTGATAAGACGGATAATGCTTTGCATATATAGGGGAGAAAATGCCTCAGTTGAGTACGGAAAAAGTTAAAGCAGGAATGTTTGATGGCCCACGAATAAGAGAATACATTAAGGTTCCTTACATTATTCGTTGCAGTTGTCGGAAATTTTCTGGGAAACGCAAAGATGAAAACTATGTTGAACAGGTAAACGAGATGCTTAAGAGTTTCAAATCCCTTGGGTCTAACATGAGTATTAAGGTGCACTTTTACACAGCCACTTAGACCGTTTTCCTGAAAATCTAGGATACACCAGTGAGGAACAAGGTGAAAGATTTCAACAAGATATTAAAACTATGGAGGCCCGCTACCAAAGAAGATGGGATACGCACATGATGGCAGATTACTGCTGGATTTTAAAAAGGGACTGTTTCAAAATACATTCTAGAATGTCACGGAAAAGAAACTTCGGAAGTGTTCAGTGACTAGCTGGTTTAATGGATGACGTTTTTCTCTATCTTGTACAATATTTGTATAATATCATAATAAATTTCCGTGTTTAGTTTTTTTTTGATCCATGGACTTAACTTAAAATAGTGTAAATATATTGCAGTAAAATATTATATCTTAAGAAATTGAGCGCCTAGTCAAAAACTAATGCCATATTTGAATTCGGGGTATAAAACACATAAGAAGCCGGCTCTAAATACTCTGGCAACCAAAACACCTGCAAGTTTGTGTTATTTGTTATGAGCGCCGGAACTATTTTCTTATACGACTATCATACTGCGATCAGCCAATATTGCGCAGAAATTCATAATGCATTGTAGAAACGTTGCCTGGATAGTTATAGCGGCAGAGACATGCCTCCGGTGGTCCGATGTTTTCAGATTAGTTAATTCGCCAAAACACAGAAACATTCCAGCGAGTTCAATCGAACATCAACGAATGGTCTCGTTAGTCGTGGTAATATCGCCAAAGCGGAGACAGATCCGCCCACCTAATCGTATGACAAAAAATACGCCAGGCCAGAAGATCAAGGGAAGCCAGAAGGAAAATTTTGCTAGTATCGGTTATTTGGTTATGTTATGACTTATGTTTACAAGTTTACATTTATGTGTATCTAGATATCTGAAGCTTGCGGTTTCGTTAAGTAATTCATCTGTTTTCCTCGTCTCATTTAGTAGTGCTTACCACGTGCACGTGGTACCAATAATATGGATGTTTTCGTTTTGACAAGGCGTCTGTGAGTTGAATGTTTATTCTCTTATTCTCTAATAATATTTGAATATTGACGGGTGTTTGATTTTAATCGTTAACAGAAATAGGGGTAAATAACCTTAAATAACAATAAAGTAAATGCAATAGCACAGGTCAGGATATTGAGGAATAATAAATTATAAAATTGTTTTGAAAATAAGGTAGGTGTTCAAATATAATCTAATTTATTTACTTACACGGACTAGGGAGAGATATTTAGAAATTTCGTTAGCCATGGATATCGCTGAATGTTTAGAAATTATTTCGATGGGCCGGCCTTTACCAAAAATTAATATTTTGTCAACGGATAAGGAACACGGGCAGTCATTTTCACGGCAGTTTAACATTTCTTGGTATGATAATCACAAGTGGTTGCATGGTAGTATTTTTAAAAATAAATTATTTTGGTGGCCATATCTACTTTTGTCTAATTTGAGGCGGAATGTTGAGGTTTGTCAGGGATATTTTGATTTAAAAAATTCACAAAATGTCATTAAAATATCCAAGTTGAATAGAAAAACGGTAAAAAATATTTTTTTTTAAATCCTGGACAACCCCTGGAAAATCTAACTTTGCATTTAAGGCCATTTGACCTTGAGCTAAAACTACCGTACTTCTGTGCCTAACCGACTAAAATATCTTCCAACCGCCACTGTACGATAGTATAAAAAAAGCATCTACAATTTCACCTAATAATACTTAATTATAAGGTTTATAAAAAAAATCCTCATTCTCGTAGTGTAATCGTGTAATATTATAACCATAACTGGATTGTATCGTGCGTGTATGAATGATGTGAGAATATCCACGATGTACCTATTCAACGAAATAGCGACAATTATAGTTTTGCAAGCAACGGATTTCTGCTCTGAAAGCTATATGTTTTATAATATTTAATGAATATTGGCATAGTACAACATTTACAATATGGATAGGCTGCCATGCTTGTGTAATAAGCTGCAATATTTTAATAGCGTTTCATTATTAACCTATTATTTCGCAATACCCGACAGCTAGTAAGTGTGGGTACATCTTTGACCTAAAAACTAGCGCAAGTGGGGTAACTTGTGGGGGTAAGTGAGTGATCTGATTCCTTCAATACGGTAAGATACGCAACCATCCGGCAGTGGCGTAGCAAGACTTTCACCGGCCCGTATTCAAATTATCCCATAGGCCCCCACCCACACCACGAAAAATAAACAAAATTATAAAGAGGAAATACAGTAAAACTAATTTACTTTTAAAAAGAATCTATAATTAAATACACCTTTTTTGTAAATAGCGCCGTTGTTGTAAGTGCTATTAAAACAAAGTTTAAACAAAACATGTAAAGAATAAAATAGTGCATAATTTTCTCTCATTCATTCTTCGTTTGTGACCAATAGTTTTCATTCTACGGCGCGCTAAACTTTTTTGTAATATGCGACCAAACCTAGCGAATTAAGCATCTACCGACTCATTGGCCTTTCAGAAAAAAATATTGGGTAATTATTTGAAGTCGATCTTCGACATAATCCCCGATGAAACTGATATTGCTGAAAATTGCAGCAAATCCACATCCAACATCGGCGCGCCGTAGAATGAAAATTATTGGTCGCAAACAAAAATGAAGAGGATCTAAATTATGCACAATTTTGTTCTTTACATGTTTTGTTTGAACTTTTTTTTTACAACATTTGGCTCTAGAGCAGAAAACCCCAGAGGTCGCAAACTCAGGTGAACTGTCAGACCTATGTCTACCATCACACCTAATTTCATTTCTTTCCGAACTTTTGCGATCTAAAACCCCCCATAGCCTGGACTATTTTGAATTAAGTTTTTATCACTTTTAGGTAATTTATTGATAATGTTTAAATTCATTTAAGTATTGAGTATCTATATTAAAAGAACATAATTCCTCATAATGTGAAATAATGGTTTATTGTAGTTTAAACGTGTACGTTAAATATTAAAAAAATGCGTGGATAATTACCTTATATGAACCATTTAAAATAAATTAAATATCCCCAAAAGGCCATAACTTAGTGGAAATATAATCTAAAATGCTTATCAGAACCGGGAAATCGGAGAACGTGTGTAAAATAGAGTTGTCTTTGCCCGGAAGTAAAAAAAATCCTTGTCCTGCGAGTTCTTTTTACCTTGACTTACCAGATTTTGATTTTATTATTTAATTTGGTGATAGTAATAAGCTGTGAAAATCAAAACTAGGCCCCTTGCGGGTCTTGGGCCTACGCCACTGCCATACAGGATAAGGGGAAAATTGTAGGTATCAATATAACAATATATGTGACGTAGCATCTCTCGGCGTGATGAATCAGGGAATTTTAAATTAAAAAATATCAGGGAATTTAAATCTTATGAAAAACGGCAAATTATTTTGAAAAATTTTATAGGAAAGAATAATAATTGTTATTTTTGTTCAGACAGAGTGCAAAGTTGGGCATTTTGATCTGGTCAAAAAACATTTTTAAACAACATAATCTAATTGTTTTACGTAAAAGTGAATGCCTAACTTAGAACCTGTAAACTCTAATTATTATAAAACTTCTTTCCAAGAATAGGCTCATTACGACAAGTATGCAGCTCATAATTAGCAATTTACTGAATTTACTAATTTCTTTGTTTATTTGTTGATTTAATTGAGAAATTATTACTATTTAACTTATTTCTCCTAACTTTATTATAATTAGTTTTAACTTTATTTATAATAACGAATAAAAAATTATGGTTTATTATTTTTATTTGTTGTACAACAATACTTATAACCTTATTTTTTGTTTCTTTATGCTTTACATTTGTTTTTGATCGACCCCTTAGACAATAGGAGCTTTCCATTCAAATAATCTTATGTATCCTAGCAGACTTTAAAAGTACAAATTTGAGTCGACTTTATATTGCTTTGACAAAGAAGCACAAGTTACTTACAAATAAGTTAGTTTTGGGGTAAAGGGCATTTAGTTTAGCATCTGCATATTCTGTAAACTTACCTGGTCCTTCCCCATCGTATGTAAAGTCCTTAATATACAAAGTTCTCCCGTCTACCGCATATACCACTCCTGAGACATTGTGATTCAGTTCTGAAAGTTTTCCTAACAACTTCCCAAAGTATTGGACGCTATGGACATCACCTGTAAATGAGAAAAACAAATTATAAATAGTTATAATTTTGATCCTCTTTTTAAATTTCACATAATTTTTACGTACTCATTTTTACGACAAATTTATAAAATTAACTTCTGTCTATCACAATATAGTCCATTGAAATATTACAAAATTTTGACCGAACCTTGAATTTTGGGTAGGGCAAGATTTAATATTTTTGTTAAATAGGGGAGGTCAGCGTGAGAATAAAATTCAGTTTTCGGGTTTGAATGCAAACAGTTTTTCCGCGATATCTTGGGAACGAGGTTCCCACATTTAAACCGGTGTATTCGCATTTTTTCTTTACAAATGTTTACCTTCCCCCCACCACTCAGAATTTTCAGAGCTATGAAAAATATTTTAAGACCAAAGTTATTCAAAATTTAACGAAAATTACCAAGAACATATTTTCAGTATACCTTATCATAGCAAATTAAGGAGATATTCCATTTTTCTAATTTAACTTTACTGTCCCTCTAGCGATCATCTTACAAACTCGAATATCATTTCTAGCGATTTATCTCGTCTACTTTTGTTATAGATTTTTTTCCCCCAACGTTCTGTGTCATACAGTTCCTGAGCTGAGATATGGCCGGCGTCCTCTGTTAATGAATCACCCTGTAGGTACATAAGTATAGCAATCGAAACGTTGTGAACATCATAATGGATTTCCGAGAGACCTAACAACTATGAAGATTTCTATCGCTTAAAATCTCCATGCATTTTTCAATATGATCTTTGAGTTGGCTTTCCTTTCAATTTGCTGACGTTTCAAATTGCTGTTAAACTTTATCTATTATTATTCACGGCACTATTTGTTTACTTTAATTATACTATAATAAGCCAACATGGTTCGTAGTTTATGGATAAATCCCTTTCTTTACCTTTCCTGAATTATTGCATAGTATTATACAAATTTATTGCTGCAGTACTACAATAGTATTTCAAGGTGAGTATATCTAACGATCTATTGAGGTTTCCTATTGAATATTATTAGCATAAAATTAAACTTCATCTCAATACAAAATATTCTCTCCAATAAATGTGGTGTTACTATAATTATTGAATTTACAAGAGATTAAATGAATATTTATGGTAAACATGCCAATTGCAGGCGTGTATAATATTGGTTTTATTATTTACTAGGTATATTTTAATTCATATGGTTAAATAATCTAATAGTACCTATTGTTTGGCATTTAGATCATAGATGAAAGGTAAAATTGAGATGAATACTTAAAAAAAGCGCTCAACTATCGAGCATCCAGCATCGAGCATCAAGTCAAAAACTGCTTTAGTATGTGTAACATAGTCACTTATTGTTTTTTGATTTGGAATAATGTCTAATTAATCTACTTGTGATTAAGACACACTATTCAGACTAGTAACTATTCCAATTAATCTAAATTCGCAAAAGAACTGAGACCAAAACGTACATGGACAAATTAAAAAAATATATGAAAATACCTAGTAGGTATTTTATCAACTTTTTTAATTTATTCATGTGCACTTTCGTCTCAGTGTTTTTACAAATTTAGACTAATTAGAATAGTAACTAAAAATAATGTGGCTTAATCACAAGGGGATTAATGGAACATTCTTCTAAATCAAAAATAATATGTTACACCTACTAAAAATATTTTATGACTTAGCTTGTATGCTCTATTGTATCTATTCATCTCAATTCTACCTTTCATCTATCATCTAAATTACAAAGATATATAGGTACTATTAGATTATTTAATTATATAAATCAAAATATTCCTAGTAAGTAATAAAACAACAGAGTTTGTAATAACATATATGTTAAATTTAACATTATTGTTACTACCTACTAACTTTTTCAGATAGGTTATAACTAAAACAATTTTTATACTTCTTAAAATAATTAATTTTTTTTTGACATTAGCCTTTAACCACTTGATGATGGGCTATGCCCGAAATAAGTTGTTCAATACTTTATTTGTTTGCATAATTATAGAGAAATACAAGCTGTTGAGAAAATGAATATATACTTTGAAATTTAAAAAATGCTCTCACATAGGGTGTGTTCCAAAAAATAATATATATTTTTTAAGCATCTGAGAAACATTAAAGAAGAAAAGTGTAGTATGTCATTGGGTGACATTCAAAACAAAAGGACAAAAATAAATAAACATTAGGCGAAACATAAAAATTAATGTTATTTTTTTCTAAAAGAGTTTTCTAAAATCGACATATTTCTATTTTTTATCTAGTACCTATCCTAGTCCTCAAAGGTATTAAATACACTATTGCTATATAATTAAGCATATCGCTCTCTTGGCACGTGCATTGACGTTTGAATAACCATTCATTTTATAGTACATCAGCCACTTACAATATAATAAAACCGTTATAGCCGATAATAACCATTATGCCATTACTCATATAAAACGTAGTAATATATTTTCCAAAACTGCCTTTACATAATTAAATTTACAAAACATATTTTAATTACTTCAAAATGAGCCTCGCGAGTCTGACACCATTTTGTGACAGTGACACCATGTACCGAGAATCGTGTGTTCGATTCCTGCCCAATCCAACATTTTTAATCCGTAATAATAAACTTACTACGTACCTAATACTTAGTGATTTTTACAATTTGATATGTAGAAATAATTGTAATTAAACACCTGCTAAAAATAACTCATATTGTTGTTAATTAAATGAATTTGCCGAGGATTTTTACGTCGTTATCGTACTTGGTAATATGTAAAAATGCCACTGGGTTCGCCTATTACTGACACCAGATATCACTTAACGGATCTTGCACATAGTGAATATAATATCATGATTATTGCTTGTAGTATACTGCATAGAATAGAATGTTAATCCTATTTAGATTCGATAAATATTTAAGCAAGGGACGGATACACCTTTTCTCAGAGCTATTCTGTACAACCTTTTCAGTTCGCTCCACCGTAAATCCAACAAATTGCAAAAATGTTCACTGAGACGTACAAAGACTATGGCTTCGTGCATTTTTAATTAAAAAAACATTCTCATGTTCAAGGAACGCAACCCGAGTTTAAATTATGTGCAGTAAACAGTGCATATAATTAAAACTCGAGCACAAGAATCTATTTCATCTTGCAGAAGTCTGCGGCATGTGAGAAAAGAATTTTAATGTGCGTTTAAATTCTTGTTTAACTTTCCTTAGCTTCAATGATATTGCACTCAGTTTTAAAGTATTATACTAGTATATAGGCCACATTAGGTTTTCTGATTTTCTTTAGAGAAATCCTTTTAAAAGTGTCCTCTATTCCATTATATTGTATCTATTATCGAAATTTTATTTTTTTAACGTAAAAGTGTAAAGTTCTCAGTGAAATTATGTAAGTTGTCAACTTTTTTTTCCTTTTAAGTAATCTACAAAAAACAGAAGAAAGAAATAAGAGACTGATAAAGAAATAAGAGAAGATATATATATATATATATATATATATATATATATATATATATATATATATATATATATATATATATATATATATATATATATATATATATATATATATATATACATATATATATATATATATATATATATATATATATATATATATATATATATATATATATATATATATATATATATATATATATATATATATATATATATATATATATATATATATATATTGATTAACGCAATTATATTTTTTTGGTTCCAAATTTTATCACCACACTATAATACAGTGAGCATATAACAGTGAATAAACTTTAAATAATCTGAATTATCGACTATTATCGACTGAATGTTTATGTTCCTGTAGTAATAGAATTGCCAGATAGATCTCCCGATCTAACCCTCCGAATTATTTCCTTAGAAGTTTTATCCAATCTAGGTTATATGTGAATACACTTAATAATATTAACCTAGTAATATTGACCTAATAATATTGGCTAATAATTGAATTAATTAAAGCATAATATATAATTATAATATAAATTGGAACCAACCGACCAGAAGTCGGTCAAGAGTTCTTATGTTACATCTAAGAGTTACATCTTGATATTTTTAACAAACAAATAGCGGACCCATTTGTAAGAATATTTTTTGTATACGTCCCCAAAAGCAGTTATTTTGCGGACTCATTTGAGTCCCTAAAATGAGTGGTTTTCAGACTCAATCCCAAAAAGTTGCCATGAAAACTTTTGAGGATTATTGTGGTAAATGAAGCACAATGGTTCAATTAAAAAAATTTAAACAAGTTTATTTATTCTAACAGGTACAAATACTTATTCTCCAAAATGAAAATGAAATATATAACATTTCCTTCCTGCAATCACGTTTTGTCATTATTTATTATTTTTAGATTTTCGCAACAGATATTATTTAAACCACTTCATTTGCGCCATACACCCTTACTTCCATTTTAACTATGTCGGTCATATACGACCAATAACTTTGCTGTTCCACATACTTGTCTGTTCCACACAGCCTCGTTTGTTTATGTTGTAGGTAGGTATATTATGATTCTATATGTTATACAGATTATATTGCTCATTTTTTTGATTTTTATTGCTCATTACTCAGGGATTAGAATTATAAATAACAGAGGCCGCTATGATCAATCAATCATTACCACTAGTATTTTACAGGATTCCGTCTTCATACACTTACTTTTTGTCAAACGTTTTTACCTGTTAAACGAATTTCTTATTTCTCAACAATAGTAATATGACGTTTGTATTAATATGTAAATATTGGAGATTTCATCCCTATTCTGACAACTTTTGAGTAGCATAAGTACCTATATTTAAAAATTTTATTATATTCATTAATCCCAAAATTTTAATAATTTGATAGTATAAGTTAGTGATGTGTTTGTGTATGTATATTCATAATTGTAGCCAATGGATCTGGAGATGAAGTGCTAAACACTTCGAAACCGGTTATCTGTAATAAAGGATTGTGAGAAAGAAGTATAAGACTTCCCCTCACCCTACTTTTTTTCAATAGAATTAACTCACATTATGGGTACAACTTTAGAGAACCAACAGTTGCTAGTGTAATTTTAGGAAGTGTAGGAAGTGAATTCCCAAAAGCCTGTGTGCATGTACCTGTATCTATGAGTGCAAAAGGTGCACTCAGAGGTACACCTTATCGAACCATCTCATAGGTACTCTTCTGAGGTAAACTGCACCTTACTCTTTCGGTAAATTAAAAATCGCATTTTTTAAGAATTAGTTAAATAATTGCAATTAAACCGGGCACAACCGGTCAAAATCCAGAAGTATGTATTACTCAATGTTATTATTTATATAACTCTCGAGATGAGGAAATCTAATTTGATACTACATAACATACATTTATATAAGGTGAGAGTTCAAATGTAGATACACCTATAGAGCTTAGGGAAGGGTAATTGAATTAATGCATTGATCAATCTTTCGAAATAATAATAATTTATCTGAAGATGTGCCTTAATAAATGTTGGTATAATGCTAATTCGATTAATCAGTTCTGTGTAAATTATTTTAATTATTTACTACAAAAACCGTGAATTAATTGAAGCATTAATTATTATTGTTTGCGCATTTATTAGTTAGAGTGTGACAACTTCTACGCGTTTAAAATATCTTTTAGTATTTGACTTGATGGTACATTCTTAAAATGTAGTGAAGAAAAAATGCTATGGGCACACAATCAGAATCTAGAAATGGTTATAATTTACAAGATACCTATAATAATTAATCAAGTTTGTTAGAAAGAATCGATAGTTTTATTGTTGAAAATAAAAACGCTTTTGTTTTCATATAATTTATAATAGAATATTTCTATGTAAATTTCAATTACATAGGTTCATTGACACCCCAGCTTTTATTTCAACTGCGAGAAAGTGAAGTGATTGAAACTAAGACTATATAACCGCAAATGACACCCGAAGAACAAAATTGATCTAATTATATGCTCTAGGGTAGATAATTGGGGAATTTGATAATTTCCAAATTGAAATATTGCACGTTCTAACCGGCTCAGCGAACAGACAGGGACAAGGCATATATGAAGTTTATGAAATAGTTTATGAAATAGAAGTTTATGAAATAGACGCATATATAAATTTACTACGTACAAGTACGTAGTAAATTTATATATGCGGAGCTATTATTTGCATTTTTGATTTTGTTGCGAGTTTTTTTCTAAATGTAATAAATAGGATTTTTTTCTAAATGTAATAAATAATACCTATGCAACTCCAGTAAATATGCTGTAATTTCATCATTTTTTAAGATAAAACAATGATAAAAAACAGAATATTTGTTACGAATGGCAATTTCAAATACACTCGATAGATTTTGTATTGAATAACTGGTATTAAAAAAAATGTACAACTTAAAAATTAAACAGACGCACAAAACAAAACTATTTTTAATTGGTTTACCAGTATAAAAGTTTGAACTTAATAAAAAAATCGCGGTTGTGCGCCATTTCTTTTAAAACTGAGTGTACATATATTCATATAGTAGACAGGTTTGATTAGTTAACAATTTTAAAATTTATTAATTTGACATAGTATAGGAACAACCTCAAGTCGGTAACAATATCAACGCAACCCCTAACTCAACCTCAATAACAATATTTTTCCCACTCGTTTAAAATCATAGTCAGTTAATAATCTGTAATATTCACAAAAAAATGTTGATTACTTTTTCCATATAATAATATAATATACACCTTTTTATATATTTATATACGTTATAGACCGACATTTTATTTAGCTGTGAAAATTTTTTTTCAAAGAAACGTTCAAGTGAAACCCAAACGAAACTAAATCAATTCTAAGATAAATCGAATGCATGAGAATGTTACATAACGTATTAATATATAAGTAGGTAATATAATTGTGAAATGGAACATCCCACATGTCATGAATATTCCAAGTTTCCATAATAACGAAATCAGTTTATTGATTTACTCAATGATGTCGATGAAAAGAACGATAATTTGATTCCCATTGTATGAAAATGATGGTATACTATAAGGCAAATAAAGTATATCGCAGATAATAACACATGGGATAACGTATAGCTTATTTTACACCAAGCGCTGTATCATGCGTCCTAGTATATCTGTAATCAGTAGGTATATGTATAGAGGAGGTACCTATAGTGTTTTTATTTGTGGTAATTTATGGTATATTAATAATACTGACACTGCTGATAGATAGATTCGCAACCTTCGGTGCAAAAGTGTATCGAAATTTTGGATCAACATCAGTGGCGACACGTAAATTTTGTTAGCTTGTTTGCACCACAGGTAAGGCACAAAAAGGGTAAGGCTGCAGACTAATTTCGAGCTGTGTATTTTATGTCAAAATAAGAAGTTTCTATTGGTTAAACCTAGTCAATAGGTAGATAAAGAGTGTGTTACAAAGAGAGCAGAATAGAATGCTAGTCACTATCTGTTAATTCATAATCGATTGTAAAATGCGACTGTTGAAGAATTGATAAATGATGGCATACAGATTACCACAGGAAGTGTACTCATAAAATCAAAACAGAGCGAAGTGAGATATTATTTGGGCAAGAAAAGAAGTCTTTTTGTTCTGGTTCCACTATTGAAGATAGCAATGTAGGTTACACAACAAGATAAAAAGTCACAGCATGTTAGAGAATTTCCTTGTGAATAAAAAAGGTACAGTACAAAATATTGATAGGATGACCCTATCAAGAGTTTTAATCGACAACTTTCGATGATGTCTAGTGCGGCCGTCATCTTGGATAGATGACATCGTATATGCCATCGTATAGGCCGTCTGCCACAAAATCAAGCAAAACATCATCAAGTTTCTATTCTTAGTTTTTGTGGTATCATTATATCTAGAGAATCTAGTTATTGATAATTTATACCGAATAATAACGGTATTTATTTTAGTCTGGATTTCCAATCTGATGTTAGTCATGTTATGCTTTTCTATTTAGTTTATTTTCAGGGCTATGATTATGATTCAGTTAGGTGAAAATTAGTTCGTATCCATATAATTCGTATTGTAGTTCGTATCCTACATAATGAAAGTTTTACACACACACACACACACACACACACATATATATATATATATATATATATATATATATATATATATATATATATATATATATATATATATATATATATATATATATATATATATATATATATATATATATATATATAATATGTCGTATATTTATTAATAATTAATACTCAAATTATTTAAGTATGTAGTAAGCATATATTATAGAATATAGCATTGTATTGTAATATTTTTTAATATTCCCAGGGGAACTGTACCTATTATGTAAGTGTTTTTCCATATATATTGCTGTTCTGGAAATGACCTGCAGTAATCAAACGCTAAAGTAATAAAGTACGGCTAATCATCACAAAAAGTTCGCAAGTAGTTGCGAGCCCAACTTAGTATATTATGTTGCAATGTTCGTGGAAATTGCATACTTGTCTACGCCATATGTGGTCGAGTTCTATCTAAACTAGATCTAGTTTAGACGAGCACCGGTATAATCACCACCAAATGTTAGGAAATATACATCACTTATGATTAGCTGAACATGGCGCAATCAACAGTGACTTGTTACTGCCAATTTAATGCACTGAAATTAATCGGTAGAACGAAAACACGTGCGACAAAACTGTTTATCGCGGTAATACCCGTTTGAGTTTGTGTAGTGGCAAAGACAATATGGAAAACTCGATTTTTGATCATAAGTTCAAAAATTACTTTTCTGTATCAATGAACGTAATCAATAATTTAATCATTTTCTATAGTTTTATTGGATATCCTGATTAAGGACATCCATAAGATAACATTTTACATCCATAAAATCTACTTTTCTAGCGCATGTGGATATTCTTAAGATGTTACATGTATATTTTAATGATATTCTCTTTTGTTATTTAATATTATATTTAAGATTGCTACATTGGCAGCCAAAGAATCAGAAGCTTTGGGCAATGATAGACTAAAGAAGAGTTTGGGCAGTGACAGACTCTCTAGAGACTGGTTCACCTGTAACAAATTGAAACTGAATGATCCGAAGACACAAATTTTAAAATTTAGTTCCGAGCGATAAGATCCCTCGTCGAATTGTAAATTGTTGGGTGTTTACCTAGATACCAGGTTCAATTGGTCACCTCAAGTTGATTTTGTTTACTCCCATCTTACATGTGGTGTTCTATGGAGCAATTCTACATCTGCTATTAAAGCCTTTATTCTCCAGAAACACGCTCTTCGTATTATTATCGAGGGAGCGAAGTATGGTACATACGCCTTGCAAAGCATTATTTAAAAAGTTCAAGATACTGACATTGCCATCTCTTTTAATTTTCTAGACCTTGCGCTAAAAATTCATCAACGCCGATTATTCCAAACAATCGGATATTCATAAGCATAACACTCGACATGCCAATTATGTGATTTACGATTTATTCTCGGATATAAACCACTAAGATTAACCAACAACGTATATATCTACAACAAATTTATTGATCTCCCTGAAATGCCGGTGTCCTGGCGACTACAAATGTTAAATTGTATATAAAGTGGTCTACTACTACTATTACTACTACTTTCAATTTTAGAAGCTCCATTCTTTCCTCTAAGTGGAAATTAGATTTTAGTATGTCCATAAGATAAAATTTTCCGTAATTATAGTGAATATCCTGATATCCGATTATCCGAAGGATATCCATAAGAAATTTCTTTCCTATTTAAATGAATATTCGAATTGTTGGCATCCATAAGATATAAATTTGTGGAACTCAAACGGATGTCCTTAAAATTCGCATCAATTTAAATGGCACTTAACATATATAGCACTTAACAATATCCAATAGATGTTTTTCTGTAGGATCTTATGAGTAATACTTTATATTTACAGTTCTTTTTCTAAATGAAATTGCGTTCAACATTTAATCTCCATCCCATATAGGACAATATATGAATATACATTTTTATCCATTTTTGATGCGGTAGTCCGTAGACATATTTAAACTTTCACAAATATCTATAGGATAGAACAAATTAGGACGTCTGTTAGATGTTCACTTTCGTTCTCTAAAGGGATATCCAATTAAAGTATATCTATAGTTCAATATGTTTTAAACCTTTAGTGGATGTTCTTAATATGGGGTATGTATATATCTTTTTATCTTAGCTACATGAATATCCTATACATGGTTTTTTTCATACTTCTCTAGAACACAAACGGAAACCTTTAAGAATGCACGCATAAGATATTCTTCTTTGGCCTCGTACTCTCGGAAATCGATGTTCTGCTTTAGAATATACATTTAGTTGCGTTCACGTTCACTTTCGCCTTCTAAAGCTATGTCTAATGCATAAGACAACCTGTTTTGCACTTTGAGTTGATGTTCTTAATGGGGATATCTATGAAATAACTTTTTCTCATGTCTATGATTTTCCAAATTCTTGACATAAAACAGCCACTGGACGTTCATCAAAAAGCTGCTGTATGTCACATTTAGAAATCCAATGGTCGTTTAGACTAATACAGAGAAAGTCCAGATTAGCATACAGTATGGATGTACGGAAATATTTAACCAATCGACGTCCATTTTGTGTTCAAACTATCATATATGGCGGCCTCATGCTGATATCGGATTCAGATCGATCGACCGCGTGATACGGCAATGCTTTGGCATCTATTTTCTCAGACAATACTCTTGCCGGATGTCGGATATTGTAAAATTCTCGTGTTCACGACTAGTTGCTTTATCGGGTGTTTATTGGCTGTTCTAGTGGCTGTTGTTCACTTATGGTACGGAGGTTTGGTCGGGGTTTGCGGGTTCTAAATCTACATTGTTTGGATGTGTTAGTGTTACATAAGATTTTTGGGGCGAAGAAACGCTGGATATATATTTTACCTTATACCTAATATTTTTATTTTGGTTGTATGGGTCTTTCTTTATTTTGTCTATTTACTGTTTTTATTCATGCTTTATTATTTTGTTCTATGTTGTTTTGCTTGATTTATGCCTTTTCTCTTTCTATTTTTCTGGGGTTGTTATTTTTTATGTTTTTTTATTTTATTTTGTTATGCATGCTTTTTGTTCTATTTTTTCAAAAATCAATATTAGTATGTATAAACGTAATTAAAGGATGGGTATTTTGGGGGTTGTCGGAATATTGGGATCATAGATTTAGATTGGCGGGGGCTTTGCCCTTATGACGTATAGACCTCAATATGAACCCGCCTTTCGAGAGCTATTTTAGTCCAGTTGACTTAATAAAGCCAACTAGACGGCTAGGACATAACTCTCTAAAGTCCCTGGGTACCAGCATCGGTGGTGCTAGATGTCGCATTCGTGTATGCAGGAAAGCGGGGCAATTCATCAGAACATGCCCCGCTGTCTCCTCATCACCAAGCATCCTCTACACTCGGGGTTCCCACAAGACTCATTATGTAAAGGTGTCGTCTTATATTGGGATCATGGGGGTTTGGATAGTGGGGTTAGTGTGGTGTGTGAGTTTCTTTATGAATTTGGGTATTATTCGGTTCTCTATAGAGTTATCTATAGTTGGTATTCCCGTGATGGTATGTAGTGTTTCATTTATTGTACTTGATTGTATTTTAATATTCACTGCCACCCTTAAGAATTTATATCGTTGAGTTACAAACTCAACCATTCTGTGTAATCTATGGATGTAAGAAGTTGCGACTTTTGTGTAGTATAAATAACTTATGGAAACCATAATGATATGTGGACTCTAAATGGTTACCTTATGTATTGGCAGATAGTCCGATGAATCTCCATCGAACATCCATCAGAATCTATCTGGATCCGAATTGGGTTACTTATGGAAACCCAGAATATCCATAGCCGCAGTCCATAGTATCTCCATGGGATGAATAGGTGCTTTTTATGTTTTGTCAGGTTGAAGAAACAAAACAGTCACAGGATAAGATTTATAAAAGCGTTTTTAGCTAAATCCAACTTCAATATTCATATTCTGTTCTATTCTATCTACATAGTTGTTCAAATGCATATTTTAAATTCTTAAAATTTCATATATTTTCTTACTATATTTCTTTATTGTTATAATATGTTGAAAAATCGGTGCGAATAAGCCACAATTTATTATGTAAAACCGTTGGTTGAACCTATTCTTTCAATCAACGCTAGCATAGAGGTGTAATTATATTTCAACAATCTTTTATTAATCGCAGTTAACATGGCACAATGCAAATATATTTATCTGCTTTAAAAGTTCAGATTAGAAGCTCATTGGGATTACTAACATACTTTCACTATAGACAATTGAAAATAACGCATCCTTCGGAATTTATGACTTTGTTTGAACTAAAATTCGAGAAGTTGTTGCATAACGGTTCTTGATAGTTTTTATGAAATACTGGCATTTGAATAGCTGTAACATGTTCGGCAGATATTAAGTAACTCTTAATAATTTGAGTGCAGATGCTTTTAAGTTTTTACGTAGCATGGTTGCGGAATCGATGTGATAGTTAAAGGCGAATGGAACGCCTCGTCATAATAACAATATGAAGCGTGTCACAACTTTCGATTCTAAAAGAAGAATCGGTGTCTACTTATGTTTAACTGATAACGAAATGATAAATATATAAGGCAAGATAGTGGATACAATTCTGCT
>CAXKVY010011507.1:0-26666 GCA_964058915.1 Tetropium fuscum
CAGAGGCAATCTAATATCGCAGAATGGAATAATTCTCGCTAAAAAGTCTGATTCCTGTTCTGGAGTAAGGATGGCAGGACCACCCAAACCTTTTACAGAAATTCCTCGCACTTGCATTTATTTGACTCTCACCGGCCGGTACAGCTGATATGGCAGCTTCTAAATTACTTTGGCTCCATTGTTTACGCAACTTCGTGCATATTTTGCCAATTTTAGAAACTGTAAGAAGAAAAAAACTAGTGTGCTTCAAAATGGATGATTTGGTTGGCGGTATGACCCGAGCCATAAGGCCAGCTACATACATAGGCCATATGACCAGATGAGCAGTACACACGTGACTAATAAAAAGAACATTCCACAGCATTTTTAAGTAAAATAAGTATGTAATTATGTGACATCACTTAGAGTATCAATTTTATTGTCCAAAATTAAGATTTGTTTGGCAACGTCCCCGGGTGTTTTTCTAAAATACTTTCGTTAGATTTTATAGTAGGTACGACGACCTGTTATGACTCCTTGATGCCAACTAGCCGGTATTGCCGGTGTAGATGGAAGTGCGGTTTGCATCTGTAAACAGCAGTTTACAGATGACGCGTAAACGTATTGAAAAAAGCTGTGCATGGTGAAAATTTTAGTCTGCGGCGGGTGATTTAAAATTTAACGATACTGGGCCATATGACCATCTAGGCCGTTACCGCCACTATTATTTACCGCCACTACCTTATTAAATATCAAGGAAGTGAGTATGATTATTTGAGAACTCGTTAATTGCAAATTTCTACTCATATTACAACGGACTGCTTATTAAACAAAAAAGAAACAATACCATCTTATTTCCATTTCTATAAGACAGAATTCACTTGCATAAATATAGATCCATCGCGGATGAATTAAAGAACAATCAATGTCATGCAAAATCGCAACTGGAATAATTTTTATTTTACTATTAATTCTGCAGTGTGATACAATCTGCTGCACGTATAATTACTTGCAATCTGTTGTTAATATTAGTGCGAACTGTGTTTATTAAAATATATAATTAAATAATGATGGTTCTTTTGATATTAGTACTAATTAAAAACGATAAAAGCTGTGGAACCTGCAAATTATTCATAGCTGTGCGGCGCGCGGCCATTGTGAATAATGAAGATTGATGCTGCTTGTCAGAGAGTAACAATTGATGAAAAGCAGAAATTTTAACATCTTTTGCTTTTAACATCTCTATTGCTGTTGCTTATACACATTTTCTGGTAAAATATAATTAGGCCTGTAGGCTTAAAATTCAAATCGAAAATAATTGCTACAAATGGTTTTATTGTTTTAATGGCCACATTTATTCCCTAATATGACAATCCTAAGATTTCCCCTTCGGTAGAGTTGTGCTAAAGTGGTGGGGAGGGGGGTAAAATGTATACCCAATAGGGGTATTTTTGTGATTTTACGGTTATATCTCATAAAGGATTCACAATATCGAAAACGTTACCCTATTGGAAGTCGTAGGGAATTAAATTCTGCATTGAATGAAACCAGACACATCAATTAGTGATATATCGATTAGTGATGATTATATGTCATAATCACAAAAATTGTAGTTAAAGGTGCGAAGATGGAAAGGGAAAAATAGGTAAATACACAAATTTCACAGACATCGACTATTGATTCTCGTTGAGCCTCAAGTCTATAATTTCCGATATGGAGTCCATCGCCCCACACATGTAGGTCTTCTTTAACATTTGTTTCATCAATTGCATCTGAAGGGAGTGCCCCTTGTAGTTGGCACAAATCAATGAGAAATTAATCGCAACCTTCTGACACCCATAACCACTTGTGAAGAGAAGAGACTATGGAGCTGATTCCTTGGAGGTAGGAACGGGTTCAAGACCAAATTTTGAAGCCTGCCATTCCAGTCTGGGGTCCTAACCACATTTGTACGTGTAGGTAACTTCTCAAGCAATATTAGCGGGATGCATCCGATATTGTTGGTAGAGATGCCAGGTTGATTTGGATTTCACTAGGGCTTTGGAAAACAGGTTCGCAATTTATCTAAAGTATCTCCTGTCCTACCTACGTAGCGGGTTGTTGGAAATCGTAGGCTAGTTTCGGATATAGCTTCAGCTTGAGTGTCATGCTCGAAGAAAGGTGTGACTTCTTCGAGAAGACATTTATTTTCGACCAACAGCTTGACTACCTTCTTCCTACCCTGCCTGATAAGTGCTGAAGTTGTGTCACAGCCACTTATGGCGTGGAGAAGTATGAGTGGCCTTCTGATGCTCTCTGCCAGTTTAAAGCTGTTGGGACCAAATACCTTTAATGGGGTCTTTCCTCTTCCAGGTTTTGAAAATATATGTTTGCTGATGGTGTGGCTATGGCACTGAGCATGACGAGGAGGTCCTGTGATACCTGAAGGGCCGTTGCAGCTAATGAAGATGCAGGTGGTCTGTATCTTCATTAGCTGGCATTACTGAGAAGCTTTCACCTTCAAGCCTCTCAGTAAGCAAACTAATAAGACGTGCGTTATTTCTGTCGTTGGAAAGGAATTGCTCCTGAGATTTGATGCTCTTGGTGGACTGGTCTTCTGGGCAGCCATCAAACGTCACACTTGTCGCACTTCGGTTGTAGTGTGTAGTTTAGATAGTCAACGTATTTGGTTGGAATATTTCACCATTCTTCCACACAACCCGGTGGAGAAGAAATCCAACATTGATGACAAAAGCTGCTCCTTCTAGGTTTACCTCATTCAGTGCTGTGAAGAGGTCATATAACAAAAGCAGAAGTTAAAACGAAAATTTTTCATAAATATGTAAAATTCGTTATGAGCTAGTGCTCATGAGGTGGTATGGGTAGCCTCATTCAATGCAGAATTTAATACCCTACAACTTTTAATGGGACAATATTTTTGATAGTGTGAGTTACGAGATACAAGCTGATTAAGGGTTTATCCAGGCTGTTGATCGCAAACTAATGCGAATTAATGCTTTTTTTCTATATCTTCAAATGAACTTTCGTTATTTGTGAATGTTACAAACCTTCTGATTAAAAAATTTTTATACGCCATCATAAAGTTATGAATAATCCCTTAAGAATAATGGCTGGCAGTAGGAAGTGGTGTTTGGAGGAAGCTGGCATTACTGAGAATTGGAAGGTAGCTGGCATTACTGAGAAGCTTTCACCTTCAAGCCTCTCAGTAAGCAAACTAATAAGACGTGCGTTATTTCTGTCGTTGGAAAGGAATTGCTCCTGAGATTTGATGCTCTTGGTGGACTGGTCTTCTGGGCAGCCATCAAACGTCAGATAACTTTAAAAGCAAACGTTTTGTTAGGCAAAAAGTCCGGTTTTGTCAGCATTATACACATTTTTTGGTGAATAGTCTCTTAATATTACTTGTAGCTTTTCCAAACCTCAACATTATGCAGGTCAACATCAGCTTATTCTTCCAAATTGTTTTGAAACCTATGTTGTCTTTGACAAAAATTTTGTGGCTATCCATTTGAGGACTGAAAATTTTCACTCTTAAACTTTCGGGGCAAAAATTGTTAATTCACAAAAGGAAAATGTATCCCGAGGTAAACAATGATTCTAATCATTGTTTACCTCGGGATACATTTTCCTTTTGTGAATTAATTTATGCGTCCATGTTACAGCAAAACTGATGTAACTGATATTATGATATGATAATATTAACTGATATAAGATATTATACTGATTCAATTTAGGCTAGCCCAAGGCAATCAGAATTATTAAATTAAATATAAGTAAGTACTATAGAAGCTGAATAGAATAATAAAGTTGTGTAAACCGAGTGCCTGTATGTAATTAACGCAGAAACAATAAGCGACTATTTTTATAGCTGCGAGCATCCCGGGAGTTATAACTCGTCGCCACTTTATAGCGGTGCTTAATAAACCATCGGACAAAGCCGGGCTCCGTATATTAAATTTGAATTTTTATATTACTTAACCAATCGAGTGTGCAATGTTAAATGCCACCAGCAGGATGATGTAGACCAATGGAGAGGAGGTAGGAGTGGCCAGGTTTATTTGTTTGTGCATATGCTATCCACGTAGTCTCTGTTTAGCATTGCACATATCTTAAGATAAGTCCTGCTGTGACCTTGTTTGCCCGCAGAATTCCATGTACGTCATACCCACGAGCAGTGCTTCTCGTTCCCGACCAGGAGCTGCCTTCCATTCGATGTCTCACAGTTACATCAGTTTTGCTGTAACATGGACGCATAAATTAACTCTAATCATTGTTTACCTCGGGATACATTTTCCTTTTGCGAATTAACAATTTTTTCCACGAACGGGCTTCAATTTTATGCCGCTTAAATATTTCTCGACGACACGAACATCCACAGAATGTAATTAAAAGCTGAACGATTACATTTCAGCATGAAAGTGAAGCATCTGGTAACATACGGGAATCCTGGCGGTCCCCTTTCTTGTACGGCCACTACCATGAGAATCGCATGCTACGCTGGACTTTATCATCAAATACTATTTCCATTAATGCTGGAGTAATCCGAATCATTTGTGGCTCTAGCTTAGACTCTATACCTATGTGGCACTTGCTCGTTTTCGAAGTGCTTCCATTGCTAGTAATAAAAATAGCAGGACCTGCATAAGATTATTGTGCAAAAAATTACATAATAACGAAACATCTTTTGATCCGCATTAGCTGAGAACTGCGCAGGTATTAAAATGTTTAGTTCATTAACACTGAAATCACATAATTATTATTGAATAGTTAGTTTGAAATACTATTCTCATTTCTGGCATATTTTGGATTGATATTGTCTTTTTATAACTGCGTTTGGCACCCAACTAACAAGGAGGTGTAATATATATGATATATTACACCTCCTATCCTAATCCTATCCTCCTAATGTCCTATCAAACGCATTTGATAGGACATTTTTTCAGCAGAGAATTTCCTTTTCTCTCAGCAAAGAAAGCTATTTAGCCTATCTCCCTTACTATGAGTTTGTTTCTGCCTTACTATGAGTTGGTTTATTTTATGTTGTTTCGGATGGTATTATTTGTATTTTTTTTTGTTAGGTTTATGAGCTCTGTCTGGACGCATGTATATATGGCCATGGCCCTGTCGTCGGCCAGTTGGGTTTTAGGAAAAGTGGGAAGGTCTGAGGTATAGTAGTTATATAGTTCCGGTGCTACTGCGGTGCCCTGCGGGACACCAGCTTTTTGGATGTAGATTTGTGAGAGGGAGGAGCGGACAGATCTTGAAAGGATCATTTATGAAGGTATTATTTTATTAGGGAAGTATGGGGAAACCTATTCTAATCAGTTTCGCTAGCAGTCCTTCCTGTGAGACCGTATCGAAGGCCTTTGCCATATCAAGCAAGATGACTACTGGGTTCTTGTCATTTTGAAAATTTTTGGTAACTTCGTCCGCTATCCGTGCGATTTCGCACGGAAGCCGAACTGGAATTCTGGGGTGATATCGTTCATCTGGTCCACTCTGTCTAGCCTGCGCAAATTAATTTTTTATCTGTCACTTTATATTTTTTATAAAATTTTCCTATTTTCTTAACAACCATTTTTCCGAAAATTGAGAAAACCAATGTATAGTTAATGAAAATCTCGGAGATGTCATAGAAACTTAAGAAAATATTTCATTCTTCTCAATTAAAATATTTTTAACGTTTTTTACAACGTCAACCAGCCATGCGCCTGATTGGTCAGAACATCATTATATGTAAATTATTTATCGGCACAAAAATCTATATCAAGCATAATCACAATAGACAAGTCCCAATAATATTATCGAGTATTAATAAACTGTCTAGATTAAAAGATTAATGCGAAAGCATCAATGTAAATATGAGTTTCGAGAATTTATAGCCTCAAACCGAAATGCAATGTAGAGACGCCTAATAAATAAATAATAAAGTTACGCAACAAAGAGTGAATCTAATTATATTATAGTGTTTGTAATTCAAAATTAGATAAAGTAAAGATCAAATTGTAAGTGTTTTACGTGAAATTAAATAAACAAAATATTTGGCATCAATCTGATTTGTCAGATTATATCATAAAAATAAGAAAGAAGGATGATAACCAGGAAATGCAGATGTTTATCCATACGGCATATCTGTAGTTACATATAACAATGCAGAAGAGTCCAGCTAAGGCATTCGATGAGATGACAACCACGCTACTAATTTGATTAAAATTTGTTATAAATTAATAGTTAAACTAAAGTAAAAATATTTAAAATTGTGCTGAATAAGTAAGAACACCAGTGGAAAAGGTCTACAAGCAGAAATAACTGCAAATTAAATGTTTTAGTCGTAAATGAGAAGTATAGAGGCTTGGTAGCGTCCACAGCCGCAGAAGAGTTTTGTGATCAAGATAAAGAAAAGGAAACAATTTTCTCAGAGAATTCAAGTAATAAAAGAATATAAGTGCAGAAGCCGAAAATTAAAGGTTTGAGGATAAATATATCCCATAATAAAGTTACAGCGATCATAGCAGCATTTCAAAGGTAGTACGACGACATCCGCTAGATGACACCACCAGAGCCCAGCAGCATCTGTTAGTTCGCGATTTAACCAGTTTTCGAGAATAGTGAAAGTTTTTGTGCATCATGATTAAAAAGGATTAACATAAATTTCTAAGGTAATAATAATTTCAAACTTTGCTAGTTTTTAAGATACATTGTGACAGAGGACTTGGTCCCATGTAGTAGAAATAAGTTACGAAGGTTTGCGTAGGGTAGTAAAACGGTTTCAGATTTTGTTCATTTATTATCATTATATGACAACAAACATAGTCATATATAAATTACTTCTTCTTTCTTGTTCTTATGAAACTTTTCAGGAAACATTTTAAATCACACAATTTGAGATTAAACAAAATTCAATAAATAGTTTTAATAAAATATTACAGTATCATAAGATTTCACTATTTGAAAAATAACTTGAATTTTTTACATGTCTATCTAAATTTAAAGAAATTTACATAGACCTAATTAAACCCCCTCTGGGACTATAGGGTACTCATATTTTAAGTGATCCTTCTATTATATTACAAATTAGTGTTCATAGAACTGACGCCCATCAAACAAAAGGATTCAATTGGAAAGAAACAGTGTAAGTATGCTGTAAGCTGATTAGAAAATTATTGCTGTATATAGACTTTTTTTCTCCAAACCCTATTTCTGCTTGCCTATATAATGAACCTGCACTAATACTTTTTGTGGCAGAATTTTAATTAGGATATTATCAATCCCGTCATTTCCGGGGGCCTTATTATTAGCTCGTGCTTTTATTGTTTGTTTTACCTCGCTTGGTGTTGTATGATAGTTTCTAATGTTTTTGTTCAAGGCTTGTTTGTTCATGGCGTTCGCCTCTCTTTCTATTTCTATTTGGTCATCATTGTTTATATTGCTATTTGTTTGATGCACATTTTAAATGAGAAGCCAACGCCTCAGCTTTTTGTTAATCTGTTGTTGAGGCCTTATTGTTTATATTTATTATGGGAATAGTGATGGGACTCTTTTTGAGTCTCCTCACCATTTTCCAGAGTGAGTTTTGTAGTATATTTTTCCAGACTGTTCTTTTGTAGTTGTTGATTTGTGTTCTAATTAGATTTTGGAAGTTTTCATATTCTATTTTGTCATGTTGTCTTTTCTATTGTTGCCAATTTTTACTTTTTCTATCTTTATTTTGGATTAATGTTATAATAACAGTATGCAGCTATTGTACTGCACCACTCGAAGGGAGTCCTTTTTCGATTATATAAAACATAATTATGTAAAAATATTATTATTAGTATTTCCTCACTATTTGGTACATAAATATATTAAACCTTTTTCCTTTGATAAATTTCAAGCATGTTTTCATTGG
Source organism: Tetropium fuscum (assembly GCA_964058915.1). NCBI lineage: Eukaryota > Metazoa > Arthropoda > Insecta > Coleoptera > Cerambycidae > Tetropium > Tetropium fuscum. The sequence continues at coordinate 7,868 of CAXKVY010011507.1, forward strand.
CATATTTCCTCCAAAAGTATTTTATCATCACTTTGAATGCATTATCGTATTTATTGCGACTATTTTCGTAATAGGTATGCCGTCCAATCGCCTGCCATGTATATAACTCTAATAAAAATAACAATAAAGCGGCGCCATTATTATACCATATTAGATTTTAAACGGGAATACAAATAGCCGCATAAAGTTTTAACAGCGCACATATGTTATATTGTCTTTTACTTGCTGTTGCTCCTATAAAATGTAAAATAAATGCAAGCTTATCATTCCTGTAAAGCACTTAATTTGGTGTATGGAATATAAACACCATTATTAAATCTTCGCATTCCGCCCAACCAACCTATGGCATTTATCAGGACTACTCTAACTTTATTTGCGAATATAAATGTTCTTCCTTACTCTTCACTCAGATATCCAGACGTCTTCGTAGACAATAACCCCTGCATTTACCTATTTAAGCTAGTCAATAGGTATTTTTACCATGCAAACCAAAACACTACAAAATATTGGTTAAAAAGTTATTATCCAATTTTTAAAATATATTCATTATTTCCTTCTCTGCATAAGAAGCAAGTACAATGTATCGACCATTTCTCATTGTAATAGCTATTTATGTAACCCGTTAGGAAAAGTACTATTATGTGTAACGAGCAAAGCGCGAGTTCTGCAAGAGGATGCGACTTACACAAAATAGTGTTTCCCAACGTGTTTCATACAAGAATTTTTTCTAATTCTCACAAATTTTATATTTTATGGGAAGAAAACTCAAAATTTTATACGTTTAAAAACAATCCAGTAGGTTGTAACGGTCTGACAGTTTGTCACTTTCATAGCATGTCAGGTCTAAATAACCTACTATGAAATGAACTTTAAAAAACCAGCTACGTAATATTTTACTTTTCGTAACTGGTTGTGAAAAGTAAGACGTTTCCTAACGTTAAAGAATATTGAAAGGTATCACTTTAAATGTCAAAATTAGATAAACATATTTACATAATATGTCTCCAATTGAACAATTTTTTTATATATCGCACTTTCTTACAGTGTTAATATTTTTGTCTTTATAAGGTTTTTCCTTGTCTGAAAATGTCTGAGCTGCAAATACATTTTTATTGACACGATGACCTTCTTCCAAGCTCGTGATATTTTATTAAATAATACTAATAGGTATAGTTAATAATTTGAAAAGTAATTTAATCAAACGAGACATTTAGTCGTTAAGTTTAAAATCAAAACCATATATCTTCATATTCTAGCAAATTTCGAAACCCAGTGACAAATTTTATTTTTATGTTCACAGTATCTGCAAGTAATTCATATTCCACAGATATTAATAACTTTCGCGATTATAATCATGAACAATATATTATATGTTATTACTACTGCCTGCTATCAACAACCATATTATGCCTGTTTAATTAATTAGCAATTAATGATTAATATGCAATTAAAATGCCTAACTGCTTTCGTTTATTTTTATTTAGTAATAGTCGTGGCAGGATTGTAATATCGCATTATCAATAAAGTTTGACATTATTTGTATTTGAATATGTATGTATGTATCTTCTATTTCTTTGCTATATGTATTTATTTGTAGAGGGTTTATCTTAGGATGGTAGCAATATTACGGCTCTAAAAAAACATTCTAATGAAACAGGTCATCAATTTAACTAAGAAAATACTAAAGTTATTGATAAAGAACAACATTATAAAACACGGCTAATTATGGAATCAATTTATATACAAGAAAATCCATGTAATAACAAGAAAGATACAGAATATATTTCTACAATCTACAATTTGTTAATATAAAAATATTAAGTAAATTAACAAAAAACATTCTCTCTATATATAAACTTATATACATACCTACTTACTACATAATATTAACATAACCAAAATTAGTATAATAATGAAATATAAAATAGCCTAAGTTCGTAGGGTTTCTTGACTCTTCTTCCCTATGATAGTAATCGAACAATCTAGTAACCTTAAAAATTTATTAAAACTGTCATTTGGGCCTTTGTCAAATATGTCATACATAAAATACTCTTTTGAAAAAGGCCCAAAAAAGGGACCGAAACGTTAAGTAATATAATCAGTCGTTTTATTGCTACCATCCCAAGATAAACTATATTGTACTAGCACTCCTCGGCCATCCCTCTCGTCATAACAGAAAGTACAGAAACGTTAGCAGGTAGGCTACTATATTCTGTGTAGAATTTTTCGCAGATATACATCAGTAAACGAATAATGACGAAACAATAACGAAACTAATAATAATAAGCAATGCGAACGCCCTACCTTTAGAAAATCATACCTCCTAAATTATTCAGTGAATTTCATTGGTCTACTTTACGTATTTCGTCTCGCATAAGTACACATATATCTGCAATAATAACAAAAGTACCTTGATGTCGAAATTTACATTACACTTGCCGAGCACATATTGTTTAAACTATTTATTGTATAGTTTATAATAAAAATAATATCTCGCTATTCAACTTATATAAAACTACAAACACTAAGTCTTTGATTGACGTACGAATTATTAAAAAATCTTTATAGATACGCTCGGAAAAACGAAAGTTAATGTAATAGTTAAGTTCCAAAAATATTTAGTTTTTCTAAAATTTTTGCATTTTCCCAATATTGGCCGATATAACGCCCTCTGGATTCGGATCCGGCATACACTTTTCGATAATTTCTCATATTTTATAAATGTTACACTCGCGAGGGCTATTTCATACCCTATGATCGAATTCTGACCTTTTTTCTTGGCTAAAAGCTAAAAGCATTGTATAACATACCTACCTATCTACCACCATCCAGACATGAATATACAACAATCAGAAAGCGACAGGTCTCGGTACTCCTGACAGCTATAAATAATGCTGGGATTTAAAATTTTATATTTTGTAATAAAGATTATGATTATTGTGACATAAACAGTTATTAAAAAAATTTTAGAAAAATTTTTTGTTAGGAAGGCGTAGAAGGGCCACACAATATATATTTTTTTAAATTCTAACCTCAAACACAGAATTCTGACTTTAAACTCAGAATTCTGACCTCAACCCCTAATTGGTGACGTTGTTTCTACAAACGTATTTAGTGAACTGGGCCATTCTGACTCATCCTATACCAAAGTTTTCTATACTAAAGTAGGTATATTCAAAACATGTTCATGGTGTTTTATGAAAAATACCATGAACATATTTTCAATATAATTCGTCATAGCAAATTAAGGAGATAATTTAATTTTTCTAATTTAATGTTATTGTAAGGCTCTACTGGCCATCATGCGAATTTGGAGATTAATTCCAGTGACCTATTCCTCTAGACTACTTCTGTGATTCAATTTCTTTCCACAACATTCTACAATATGGCCGGCATCTTCTTTTATTGGACCACCTGGTACATTACATAACATAATATAAATAAATAATAACTTGGTTCACCGATATACATTTTGTATTTAGATATCTGAAAATCTTCCATTAAAGTAGATGTTTTTTTATTCGGCTCTGTTCCTCTATATAATTCATATTTCAATTATTCTACTTAACGTTATGAACAACTTTTAAGAGTTTTAAGTATACCTAAATCCTAAATCTAATACTCTCCGAGATATTTGGCGTCCTCTGGCGGCTAAACACAGCAAATAATAGGTACATAAGGCTAAAATGACTTATTCTGAGCCAAGGAATTTCTGGTCTTCTGCTGTCCACATATTTTGCAGACACCCTGTATATTCAATGCCAATAGGTTTATCATCAAGTCATTCTATTATATTATTATTGTGATAAGTTGATCTTTAGAACAAAATATCTCGGACAGTATTAAATTTAGGTATAGGATATATTAATCAGAATCTAAATAAACATTATATCCAGGGTGTTCCAATTAAAAATATATATATATATATATATATATATATATATATATATATATATATATATATATATATATATATATATATATATAATTTTCTGTTCCCCTATTACTACTGTTGGATTTCTATTTTTATTTTTTTTAGTACGTCAAATAAAGAAGTTATAGGGGGGTACATTATATGTGATCACCTGATAAAATTTTGTTGCCTATTTAATATTGTCAGAATTTAAAAAAAATATATTATGTGGCCCTCTTACGCTTTCGTAGATTGTAGCTCTGAAATTTGCCTATAATTTACGAGGACCCTCTTTTTAATATGGATAAAACTTTAACTTGCTTGAGAACATAAGGAAAATTACGTAACATTTAATACTAGGTATAATATAATAATACAGAGAAATATAATAATACAGAGAAAAGGAAAAAGTAGTAAAAGTTCGCATAAAAAGCATCGGATAATTGCCTCGTCTTAAGTAAAAACCGAGGAAGGGTCGGGCTTGGTTTTTCTGAGGAGTGTAAGTATAGTAGCAACCACATGCTAAATTAACTAAGTATGTCGTGCTTCGTATTGTGACCGTGGGAGAATAATTATAATATTTCGAGGATATTGGCGAAGAAATATTGTGAAAATGTGGATATTGTGGAAATGTGATATGGAAAACGAACCTGATATGAATTTGATAGAACCCCATGTTGAATCCGACGAATAAGATTTAGGCGAGGATTTAGAAGACGGAACTTCACAAAAAAGAAACATTTATTTTTGGGCTATCAAGCAAAACAAATTTGTCTAAATGTGTATAACAACTTATAACAAGATCCTGTGCACATAGGAAATAACAAATTTACAGTGCTGATAAAAGTGTCAAAGATACCAGAGGTTCTTTACATTACTTTATGTCATCTTGTAAAGAAAGGAAACAAAACAGGAAAAAAGAGATCTGATGCAGGAATATCCAGAGATGTGGACTTGGTCACAAGTAAACTTTTAAGAAATTTAATTTACGAAAAATAAAAAAACAATTGAAGTCCCCACCACAGAAATAATTTTAAAGAAACTTAAAGAGCTTGAAACACCTTTTTCCGAAAGCACTTTACGACGGAAGCTTAAAAAATTGAGTTTCATATTTAAAATTTTTATTAAGCGTGCTGCCATAATGGAAAGTCAAAAGATCGTAAATTGGCGAATAGAATATTTAGACAAAATAAAATAATTTAGAGATAAATGAAAACAGATTTATTATTTGACATGACTGTCATATCAGACAAAACCTGGTACAACATCCACAACACTGCGAAAAAAATGGACTGGTGAGTCTAGCAGATGTCAGCTAAAAGATGTACCTCCAAGCAGATGATCCCGTATGGTCATTTTGAATTGTAGATCTACGGATGGTTGGGTTCAAAATGACCTTAAATTATGTGGTAAAATGCTGGAAGAATGTTATGTGGATTACCACAAAAATAGAGTGGTTTGAAAAACAAACTTTAATTCCAAACATAAATCCTGAAAGCCATTCTTGCATATTGGGTATTATGGGATCTTGCCATTCAAGGCAAGATCCCATAATACCCAATATGTCCTATAAAAAACAGGTAATACAAAAATTTCTTCTTAAATATGACCTATATTTCTTAAGGTACTTAATACCAAACAATGGGAAAAACAGTATGTGATTCACAATATAGCAAAAAAAGGCCATAATGTTTTAAGGTTACCAGCGTATCACTGTATTTTTAATCCCATTGAACTTATGTGGTCACAATTAAAAATTAGAGTTCGTATAAAAAAATTGTTTCCAAATTCGGTAAAATTCAAGGAACCTATTAAAGAAGAATTTTTAAATATTTCTAAGGCAGACTGGTCGCAGGCAATTGTAAAAGTAAATAAATATGAAAAAGAATATAGAAATCTAAGACAAATTCTTATCAATGGTGGTTTTTATCAAGATTTATTAATAATCTGGCAGAGGAATCGGATGATGACACAGATGTTTTTCAGACGAAAGCTTCAATTGAGGATACTACCTACCTATATAAATTATTAAATTTTGTTTGTACGTATAATTGTTCAATAATTTAAAATATATCTCCCATTTTATTAATTGTTATTATTTCTGAAATAACTCATGAGAAAACTTATTACATTATATTAACTTAGAAAAGTATTTTTTAAATTATGTTAAAAAATAATTTTGTGAAATTATTTAAAAAAAAAAACGAAGGGAATCCGACCCTCGCTGCTATTTGGAATTAGTACTGGCGGTATCTCTATACGAATAGTTTTTATACGAATAAGAATTATTTTTGGCGGCTGCTATGCCTACCTATTATTAATATCATATGCTACTGCTTTGTAAAAATGAAAAAAGTGACAGTTGTTTCAACAAGAATATTTTTAGCTATTGAGATTTACGGAATTGAATGATATCAAAGAAAATATAATTGCACTAATTATTTTTATTATTCCTTTGAGGCAATACTGTAATTAAATTGTATCTGTTCGAAACCAAAATAAAGTGAATGAAAGATGTTACAAGAAAATGACCGAGTTCCTACCTAAAATCTATAATTTCGTTAATTAATAGAATTACACCGATAAACAAAAACGTACCAACATAAACAATCCATACAGTGAAGGGTTTTTTAAGCCATGGCCCGATTTCACAATTAAATAAAACATAATGAGTCACTAAAGTAAAAGAATAATGATATTGATTGGCTATAATTGACCAATTGTCGTGTCATTTATAATTGCGACATTTGACTCCTGTTAGTAGACGTGATCCACGCTGAGCATATGTCATGGATAAGGGTAAACACTGTAATTGATTCCCTCAGAGTTTCGCCCTTATTATAGAAAAATTTAGATGCGACATTAAGTGGGAACCGTTCGATGCAATTAATTTATTTTTGTGAGCCCATCGGGCATATTGAACCATGTCGTGGCGGAATAGGGGTCTTATCTTCGCATATCATTTGAATATTTTGTTTAATACATTAAGCAACTATCGTGCACAGCGTGAATATTATGTTGAGAACGTCAATATAGAAGCATGCACATTGTTTGGGTTTTGTCAAAACCCGTTTTACCGTTTTTGCGTCCGTTGATCAATTTTAGGTGTAATAACACCTAATGTTACGCTTTTTGGAGCTGCTATTGTGTAACAATGCGGTTAACCGAGCGGTAAATGTCGCCGCCACGCCCCACCACTTTTTTAATAGTATAAGAAAATTTAACAATAGTGTAACCGTGCCAATGATGGTTCTTAAGCCATGGTTGTGTGTAGTGAAATCGCACGTTTGCATTTGTGCGAAATAAGAAATTACTATGCGCCGTTTTCAGCACGGATTTTTTATGAACGGGCGTGTTCTGATTTTATTGGACCTTCGTGTATGATAAAGTATAATTTTTCTTATATATCATAAAATCATATCACTTATGTCTAAAAAGAAAAAATAAGTTATGTATCTATCTAAGTGATATTTTATTGATAATTTTCCTAAATTGAGTCTCATTTACATTAAATACCGGGGTGAATCTCGACTTGGGGGTATATAACAACAACTTTCAGAAAATTTTTTATTTTTTGTCCACAGGTGCGGAATATCGATTGTAACGGTTGGTATTTTTTTCTATGATTCTCAAAACCCTATAAAATCAAAAAATAATGAAACGCAAATCAGGCTGACCGCTCTGATTAGAATTGGACTGATTAGAGAAGTTGGATTGAGAAATCCCTGGATCATAAGAAAGCCATTCTGGGTGTCCTCATAGATATACGAGTAGAAGGTGCGTTTGACACAACCACCTTTCCTAAAATTACAGCGGCCCTATCACATAGGAACGTTCCTCATATTGTGAGCAGCTGGATATCCAGCATGCCCTCTAAAAGAGCAGTATAAATCTGTGCAGGAGACACTGTCACAAGAGGACTGGTTGCAAAAGGCTGTCCGCAGTAAGGTGTTTTATCTCCACTGCTATGGAATCTGGTTGTTGATAGCCTCCTAAAACACCTCAACGTGGAAGGATTCTACACAATTGCATACGCAGATGACCTAACGATACTGCTTAATGGAAAATTCGAAGGAGCCCTCTGCCAGAGAATGCAGATGGCCCTAAGAATAATCGAAAATTGGTGTGAGGAGCATGCCCTATCCGTCAATCCCAGGAAGACGGAAATGGTATCCTTCACAAGGAAAAGACAACTGGAGCCAATGAGAGCACCCATTCTCCTAAACACAGCATAAAATTTTACACCAGAGGTGAAATACTGGGGGGTAACTTTCGATGCTAAACTAAACTGGAATCTTCACCTCGAAAGAAGAATAAATAGGGCCTACATATCATATGAACAGTGTCGCAGAACCGTAGGGAAAACCTGAGGAATGGAACCCAGGGTGGTCCTGTTGATATACACTGCTATCATAAGACCGATGATGCCTCATTCTCAGGATCCCATTAGTTATCAAGATCCTCAAATTGAGGTTTTGATAATGAACTTATTGTTCGAAGGTCTTCGTCTGAGAAAATATTCGTATCAGATAATTGCTCATCTCTCTTAATCAACGCCTTATTACGAAGTACAGTAAAGAAGTTCAAAACTTCTGTCCCTTGCTCTGTTATAGGTCTATTTAGGAATTTCATCTCGTCGTAAAATAATCTTAGAAGAAATTGATCATTATCTAAGTGGTGGTTACATAGACGAAGAGACCCAGGAAAATAAATATTAGTATCAAGATATACTTGGGTTCTTGCTTTAACAGATATGCGACTTAAAGAAAGCAGGGGGGGCTCTCGTTGAAAATACAACAAATATCAGACGATTTATGTTTAAAAACCCTGAGTGGGATACATTCAGGATCATCAGCATTTTCTGGGTCTGTCCTGGTGAATTTTGGTGAGGAATGCAATATTATTTAGGCCTCGATTTAGGGGGATTCGGATTTATAGATGATAGTTAACGAACGATTGCACTAAAAACTGTGGTGAAATTTATAAGCTATTACATAAAAAAGAAACGTTATTTAACAATGTCATTTATTTTGATTTATAAAAATCATTTGAACATCATAAAAATACGTTTAATATTTCTTAAATAATAATTATTAATAGTTTAATAATTCTCGAGTGGAGGTTCACAATTTCGTCATAGTAAAAATATTTCTTACATTGACTTAAAAAATACGTCCCTAAAATTGGTTGAAATATACGTTATTATTCTGATATGCATTATCTAAATAATTTGATATGTGACTTTCAAATAAAAATAAATATTATAATACGCAATACACAAGCAAAGGCCACAGAGATAGGTGCATATTTTTTTGACCCCCCTCTAAGAAGTTCACGACAAAATTAGCCATACAATGTTGCATGTAAAGAAATTTTAACGCAATCCTCGCGCGAACTGGATACCTAAGACATCGGCTGACAACCTCTTGATTTATTTCAATTAATGGAAATATTCACCTGCATTTATGCTGACTAGTTTTTGCTCCGTAACCAACGAAGGCATTAAACCAGAAAAATGCTGCTTTGCTATGAATGCAGAGCAAATAGCTTAGCTCCTGTATAATACACTCCATTCTACGCTGCACATTTGAAGAAAAATACTATTATTTTTTATTGTGGATTGGATAGGCCAATAGCACAACTGCTATTAATTTATAATTAAAAATACATTTTCTAGCCCATTTAGAGAATTATTACCATTTTTTATATCTACGCTATAAAAGACAAAAGCACATAATGAATCAAAAACTATAGTGCGTTCGCAAGAAGTAGACAGTAAATACATAAATACACATCGTTACTTCTAGACGATAGAAAACATGCAAAAACCAAAGTTGGTCTTGGTGTATTCACGAAATTCACCTTAGGTGCACTATGTTTGTTACAATATTAGGTATTCGAAATGTCAGTTTTACAATAATTATTTTTTGAAGTGAATACTTCTTTAGCCGCATGAGAGTGATTTTTCAAGGTCGCGTCACGACACATTTTATAAAATTTTCGTCTCGCAAGTGAGATAAAGCATATGATAGATATGATGGAGAGAGAGAGAAATAGAGATATCGAATGCAGCTTTGACTTGAGCAACGATCCCCCACAAGTGTTCTAAAGCGGAAAGCAATATAAGCATTGATATGGGCAACAATCCTCCACAAGTGTTCTAAAGCGGAAAGCAATTTTGATATAATTTATAAACGATCGTGACAGAATCGGAATTGACCAGAATACAATATTACTTATGCATATCTTGCTCTATATATCTGGATTGGGCTTTTGAATCTAATCCAAATGGATGATCTCACTCGCAACGAATCGGTGAAGTATTTACTTCTATCACGTGTACTGTGCTGCACGCAGATTTTTTTTAAGTTTTGTTTTCCATTACGATTTACGCAAATTTTAGTAATCAAATCCACCAGTTATATTTTATTGTGAAACATTTAATGTTAAACTAAAACTTTAACGTTAAATGTTATTTTACATTTACTAAAACCTTTGTATCTTTTCCTGCAAAAAGATAGGATAATGTAACATGAATTTACCTAATATAATATGATATGAACAATATAATTAATATAAAATCGTATAATTTCGCATACCTAATATAATACGAGTTATTGTCAGAAGTTAATTTTTAACGTAATGCTTATAGTATGATATAAAATGCAGACTTTCCTTCTTTGGGTAGGCGTAAAAACCACATGCAGTTTCAAATAGCGGAATAAATGAGAGCATTTGTAAACAATATGCCTTTAACATATAGAGAAGTGGACCGGTCGTTAATCAACGCTTAGAAGCGTATCTTGGAATGCAATAACAAGATTTCACCAAATAGGTAGCTATAGGAAAAACGTTTAAGGAGATAAGAACTCCTACGTCTTTGATCATTATATCCGTTATTCAGCGTTGTCACTACGAGACGGTGAGGATTCTTGCTTTACTATCCTTAGAGTAAAGGAAGTAAGTTATTTATGGTTTATTTGAACCGCGCCTAACGCAGATCCGTGGACGCTTAAGCATCTTATAAGGATGCATCACTCAGAAAAACACCAACGTCTATGGTAAGTAGATGGAAAACGTGTTGCTTGCAAACGAATACTGGGAAAAAATGGCAAAGTTCGTTCATCCGGACTGAAAATTTATATTACTGGATAAGTAGATATAAATTTTTATTTTTACTTTATATTTATTTATACTTTATTTATACTGACTTTTAGTGAGGAATATGATGTTTATAGATGGGATCGTAGGTAGGTCATGGGCCTTGCAACAGGTAGGTGTGTTATTGGCATGCAGCAATGATGTAAAAAGTGAGAAGTTCGCCCTCATATCGCTTTTTCCTCAATGGACGTGGTAAGGTGTAAGTGTACGATTGATTTTTAATATTTTTTTTATTGGTACTCTATTTTGATTAATTCAAGTCCGCCTCAGCGTATTTGAACTCAACTTTTAAAAATAGATAGTATTTTTCAAATATTTAAGAATTTTGATTTTTTAAATAAATGCGAAAAGTCCAGTTGGTATTGATTGAAATATTAATACTTCGGTCTTTTAAATCAGAGGAAATGCTGTTCAAATTAATACTACTAATATTCTCGGAAGTCAGTGAGGTCCACTTCCATTAATGGCAGTCACTTAAATTTCATCCTGAACCATCTGCATAAGTGGTGCAACATATACCAATACGTAGCAGAAATATACCAATGCTGCTATACCATATTTTAAATTTATACATAGGTACACCTGGAAAATTTAATTAAAATACATTAAATAAAAAATATAATATTTCAATATACACGTTTACCTTGAGAAGTGCTGATAAAAGGCGCCTTCAGCTGAAGAAAGCTCCTCTAAAGGCTTGTTTGTTGTTGTTGTTGTTGTTGTTGTTGTTGTTGTTGTTTTTGTTGTTGTTGTTGTTGTTGTTGTTGTTGTTGTTGTTGTTGTTGTTGTTGTTGTTGCTAATTTGATCCTTATATCATTTAAATCCTAAATGTGTTTATATTTGTTTTTTTACAATAGAAGAATCAATAGTGTAACGATTTCTAAAACTTTGTCATTAGACATCAAAGGCAATTCCGATAATTTCTGAAGCGCGACAGTATAATTTCTTAGAACATTAAAATCATTCTTTTCAATTTTACAAAAAATCCTAGTGGTTCGGTGTCACAAGCGGTAAAACAATGAAGTATCAATTTTGCTAACGTCTTTATCAACAAAAATCGTTTGCTAGTGCCGTGAGCAAGTTACATAAATAAATTAGTTTCAATTAAGCCATTTAAGCCAAAGTCAGAGTCTGAACAAAAAAAGTGAATAAGTAAAATAGATCTGTGTCGACTGATTTCTTTAAATCACACAAACTACTGCAAAAAGTAGTGAATAATTTTAGAGCGAAATTGATGTTGTCAAACGATAGACATTGGAAAAATACTAATTTTATCAAAAACATTTGCAATGTTTAACAATTTATTGGATTGCTGAAAATTCTAATACATAAAACTTAAATACCTCGTTTTCCTGATTTGTAGAAGAATTAAACTGCGAATTGTGTGAAAACCCTCGGTACTAGTGTTTTCGTTTGATATACACAAACTAGAGCAAAACCCGTACCAATTACTACAGAAGCGGTAAGTCACGTCACTATGCAATATAAAACGATATTTAGTGTAAAATTGTATACCGCCACAATTTCTTGTGAACAGAACAGGTCTCCAGTCCGCGGCTTACCATATCGACCGCTATCCAAGTCCCATTTCCCTTCTCGCTCACTTAGAAGACACATGTATGAACCAGCCTGCGATTTACTGGCTTTACTGCTCAGGGGCGTATCAAGGTGAAGTGACTTCAAAAGATGTCTTATTATGTCATATTCGTATATGTCCAAAACTTTAAGCCAAAAAATTATTTAGTTTTGAATGTATTTACAATATCTTGAAAAAAATTTGTATGCTGCGTGTACAACTTAGTGCTCAATTTACCCCATAACAGTTTGAAATAAAAGAAAGAAATTAAATTGCTATTGCCCAATAAGGACCACGGGGAGGTAAGAGGCGCTCTTACCTCCCCTTGCCAGGATAGAACGTGGTTAGGTTACTTATTATTAGTATAGGTAAGACTGTTATTAAAATTTATGACAAATTAACTCACCAATTTGCGGGATATGTTATTATTTGCACATATAGTTACACTCACATTAGTATTATTCACTGTCATTTATTACTAGCACTCTTCACAAAAACTCACATCAGAAATTCATATCACTATTCATTATCTGAAAATAAGTCACTTTCACTACTGTCTTCATTCACATTTATTATGATTATGGTTTAACGGGAGTATCCGGAGTATCCATCATATTATCGAGATCCCACTTTCTTGATTCCACATGGTCTATACATTTTATCCAGTTGGCCGCATTTACTTCTTTGATTGCACCATTGAGAAGTTTTTTCACATCAGCTAACCCTAATGTTGTATTTCCTTTAGCAACTTTCCCTTATATTTGCGCCCAAATAAGCTCAATCGGGTTCAGTTCGCAGTGATATGGAGGCAATCGAATTACCTCCATTCCTCTTGCTTTGGCCATTTCATCCAATACATACTTCTTGAAAGTTCGAAAATGTTGCCAGTGTCAACAATTCAGCTTATAGTGAATCATCGTGTTCAATGTTTCTTTCTTCCAGCCAGACTTCAATTTGCCCTTTCCGCCATGCAGTTGTGGGCAGCTGTTCTTTTTTATGAGAATGATAAGATAATTGTTTTTTATTTTATTTCCTATATTAGGATAATTGCGCGCGCCACTGAGAACCGCTTTCCATTAGTTTGCATATCAAACGAAAGCACTATATCAAAAGCGCAATAGCGTGTATGCGTATTAGGAAACAAAAAAATTATAATATGTTTTTTTAAGTTTAGTTTAGTTTTTATTTAATCAGTACCAGACACGAAAATACCATACGACCAATAAAATACGATTTCATATTCCTAGTGAGATGATTAAAAAACTTATTATGTTTTACCTGGTTCTACTCCAAAAAAATAACGACACGATAGTCGGTAATCACTGCTCTATTTGGAAAATATAATAAATTTGTACATCTGGAGTGGGTGAAAAAAAATTGAGAAACAGTATGCTGCAAAATAATATTTTGTTAAAAAAAATCAATAAAAAATTTACCGAGAATTCCTGATAAAATATTTTTTGAAACAAATCAAGATGATAAGCTGCAAGGTATTGTTGTTACCCTTTTTTTAGCAGTGTTTACTCCACATGATAATAATCATAACGCAAAAAAAAACAATTATGCTCTTATAAATATATTTAATCACCTCGAATTACTAAAATATATTTTGCCTCTAATAAAAACAAGATCTAAGCAGTGGAATGACTTTGTTAAAGAAATTCTCTATATGTTTTCCCATATTAAAATATTTATAAATATATTTGTAGGTAGCAGTTTCTCTCAATTTTCGTGGGCGTCACATTGGATAGTATATATTATACTTATTCAGAAATATCATATTATTATATACCACTGCCGATGACGTCACTGTACTATAAATAAAACTGTTAGTAGTATAACAACCTCTCATTACCTTCATAATTTTATTTTGGAAATAAATGCTACTATTTATATGTTTTCCCATATTAAAATATTTATAAATATATTTAGTGTATAGCAAACCGTGGGTAGCAGTTGCTGGCTACTTGCGTGGGCAAAAAATCACGTTTGGTTTTAATATATTGGTTCATATATAGAGATATATTATATACTATTCTCATAATGATACCCTACACCTTGTTCGCAATCTACTCTACTCCGTAGAGGTCATGCCGTCATGATAATTCTACGGTGGCCTGTTTTCCAGAACCGATTTCAATGATTACATTAGAGATTGAAAGATCAACGATTTTGAGGTTCCTCTTCCTCGGTAATTATCACCCTTGATCATTTCGTTGATGTGCATGTAACCGCTTTTTATTCGCACTTTAGTGTCGAACTTATTGGCAGTATATAGTATCAAAAGTTCTTTATCGCTTAAAAAAAGCTCATAAAATTTAAAAGTAAGAAACATTCATTATATTCCTTATTATTTTCGTTGAATTTTAAAATTTATTGAAATACATTGGCAAAATAAGTTTCTCGTTTAGTGTATTTGTTATTGCAAATAACGTGAAAGCAATTTAGTTACCACTGATACGACATCGACATCGACCCCTGTCAGTTTTACACTTTGCAGACTACAAAATTGCATTAATACTCGTATCTGATAATACTACATTCTATAATAATGACATCATAGACTATTCGCAGTCGCAGCAGAGGAAATCCAAGTAAAAACTAAACGCATAATGTACATACATACATTTTTATAGTCTAAGGAATGACTGACAGCATCAATAAAGCATTTATATTAACAAGAGAAGCATTCTTGTGTCGTGGCATTCTTTCCTGCTTGTAAGTGTGTTACCACAAGATTACAATTGAACATCTCATTTATTTAACAAAACAATCGCTCGCCTAAGCAGTTATACGGCCTAACTATGGTGACCGTTGTTACTTTTCCAATCTTTGTAAGTCAACAATATTGTCTTTTAACAATGATGATAACAAGAGGTGCTACTATTGTAGCCACAAAGGTTTTTAAAATTATCAAGTATTGGCAGAAATCTTGTTAACTTTCCACTTGTCAGCTAACAAGTGAGATCACCTTAAAAACATTGTTTTGTTTGTAAAATAAGAATAACCTTGTATTTGCTCTTACTTTTATGATCATTTTCCTACTTTTAAAGGGATTCTTGTAGAAAAAAAATGTTCGACCTTTTATTAGTGGGTTCAGATCAAATTGATGATGAAGATCGATAAGCGTAAGTAAATAAATAACTATGATTTCAAACCAAACTTTTGATAGATATCAATTGAGTATCAGGAGAAGACCATTACATGACTTGAATGATCCGTTAAATACACAAAAATATGTCTCCCGTGGAATTTACAGATTGTCTAGAGAATGGAGAATATGTTGTTCAACTTGCCGAAGAAATTTCCCCTTTTATGAACATGCAGAGAGAGAAATACAGTTCCAAAATTACACAGAATTTTAGCTATGTTACATGTTGTGCTGGCTCTTGGATGGGTGACGACCAGGCAGGCTTGGTGACGACCAGGCAGTCCACCTGAGACTTGGAAATACTGAACATCTGCTGCGGGCATGTGGTCCCCGATAAATGATAATGAGGACAGAGTGATAAATCTCGGTAACTCAGAACCACACTATGATACATAAAGTGTAAGAAACTTTGCCACCAGGCCTCCCATAATAAATAGGATGGTTTTAAGAAAAGAACTCTAAGTAGAAAAAGGAGGAAAGTACAAGGGGCCTAATGACGCCCAAGTGCTATAGTGGAGGTGAACTACTACACTCCGATCTATATACATAGTTCCTAGTGTCGATTGAGAAGCATCTCGCCTATAGGCAATACTTTCCAGAAGCCGCTTAACATCATTTGAAGCTTCTTCCTTCAAGTATTATTTTCACTTCAATTCTTCGCTTCGCTTTGTGCCTCCAATTCAAGTCACGCCACTCCACCCACTTACATAATTACTTGGAATCTACAGTTTATTTTACCTGGACCATTCAGTTAGTTAGGTAATGTCATTATACTTAGAACTTTCTTTGAATAGTATACATTGCACCTTATACTGCTTATCTACCAGAACATCGATACCTTTAGTTTTACTTGGAACGTTGGACTTGCCTCTGCTGGTGTGAAACCTATCGGCTACTTAACCGTAGATTTAGATACTGGAGAGACCCACCTTACATGGATACCTACTTCATCATTTAACAGATAAGACTATAATTTAAGTATACTATAGTATAAGTCTACTGCAACTTCTTTATTCCTTTTATAACAATAACATATGGTTTTCTTTTCAGTAACGCTATGTATACAAAGCAAACAAAGGTGGGAACGGACTTAATTATCCTTATTAGTAAATTATCTGTCCAACCTTAATTAATTCAATTATTATGTATTTAAAAACAGATGCCGTCTTGTATTAATTTAAGGTCTCCAGCCCAAAGGCAATTATTTAATCAATTTACCAATTATACATTTATGTACCTCAACCAATTATTTATAAATATATCTAGGAGTATATCCAATTAGAGAACGTTTACCATGCCAATTGAAATTAATCTGTTTCAATGTTAATAATATGACAATCGGTATCTATCGGTAAGTAAGTAGTATTGGTGTTAATTGGGCTTAACGCACGTGTCTTGATGACTTTTTTTTATTTGATACGAATGCAACTATGTGACAGGATAGATATAGTAAAAATATGTTCTATTCTTTTATATATATATATATATATATATATATATATATATATATATATATATATATATATATATATATATATATATATATATATTAGCTTTGAAATTCTTTGCTATTCATATTTATTTTGTGAAAAGTAATCTTGGGTTTGTAGCATTTCATTACATAGAAATAAGCAAATAGACGAATAAGAAAGAAAACACACTTACCAGTGCTATATCTGGACACACATACGGAAATGAATCACTATGCACATGAATATATAAATCGTATACTGCTCTGAAGATCCTCAAGAAAGGTGAAAGAACTTGTACAACTTCTAAGTGGTTCGTTTTCATGTGCATAGTGATTCATTTCCGTATGTGTGTCCAGATATAGCACTGGTAAGTGTGTTTTCTTTCTTATTCGTCAATTTGCTTATTTCTATGTAATGAAATGCTACAAACCCAAGATTACTTTTCACAAAATATATATATATATATATATATATATATATATATATATATATATATATATATATATATATATATATATATATATATATATAAACATTTTTATATATACAATATATATTACAGACTTCCAAGGTAGACGATGTAATAATGCCTTCAACTGGTGAAGACTTTATTCCAAATTTTATTATTCTCATTATATAATGCCCTCTTAATACTTGTAGATAAGGTGGTAGGGTACTAGGTAGAGAACTAGTAGCATTATGTATAAGTAGCAGTATGTCTAGAAGTCCCATAAGTACAAATAATGTTCAATATAAAATCATTAAAGTTATAGTTTCTTAAAATCGTCTAAAATATCTAACTAATCATGATGAGCTACGGATCTTCTTGCTTTCGTGTTCAACGAATTGTATAACGAATGATTTCTAGTTTTATTCGCAACACTTTTTAGTACTGATTTTGTGCAAGTAGAATAAATGAATCAAATGAATTTTTTTATTAAATTTTATAATTTAGAATTAACGAACCCAAAAATTAATTTATATATTTAACGATATCTACAAGTTTTAATCCGTATATCTATCTCTTAACTATTCTGCATGCAAGAATAGGTTATCACTGTTTGCGTGCTTCCTAACAGCCCAGTAATTAAACCAAACATGACATACGAATGTTATTAATTAATTTTTATTAATTATATTTATACTATTAAATATAACACGTATATAATTGGAATTTACATTACTAATGGCTTTGTAATCATTTTGATTATTTGATTAGATCACTGTCTCGCGTTTTCTAACACAACAGGTCTTATAAAAATTAATATTTATATCAATTATAATAATATTATGATAATACCGGTGATATTAAAAAACGGATTCGTGCAAATTTACACGGTGGGAATTGCAATAATGATATCCGTATTTATGCTAACTTACATTTTTGTAATATGTATATATTTATCCATCTGAAAACATATAGGCAGGTTCAATTTTTTCATATTCCTACCTATATAATATATGGACAAGTTATTAGTTTCAGTCAAAAAACAATATTTTCAAATTTTGTATTAATTTTACGTAT